>VYZT01013295.1:53472-109159 GCA_013400735.1 Pomatostomus ruficeps | reverse complement strand
TTTTTTTTTTTTTTGTCTGGTTGATATTCCTGCAAACTGTCCTGGTGTTTGATGCTTTCATCCAGCCTTTCAGTTTCTAAAAGTTCTGGGGCCTGGCTGGCTGCAGGACAGGGGAGTTGGACGCAAGGAATTCCTGCTTGGAGGTTGGATCCTGGCCCAGCACCTGCTGCTCTCCTGTCCGGAGTGAGCCGGGGAGGGCGGGGGTGCCTTCCTCCACATCCAGCAGGCTCTAATTGGCACCTCTGGTTGGAGACTCAGCAGAGCCAAGGACTTTCCCTTTCAATTATAAATGCCCTGGCTCTTTTATGTTGCTTTCCCTGGCGGTCGGAGTGATTGGATTTTGAGGACAAATGTTTGTGGGAAATAAATTTCAAAGTCGATGTGGGAACGGTCCCAGCAAACATAAAACACTTCATTGTCCATTTGAACAGGCAGCGGGGCTGGGAGGGAGACAAACAGGACAGGGCTGGAATCGCCACTCCTGGAGGGATCCCGAAGCCATGTGGAGGTGGTACTTGGGGACAGGGGTCAGTGGTGGCCTTGGCAGTGCCGGGGGATGCTTGGACTCGATGGGCTCTGAGGTTCCTCCAGCCCAAATTGCTCTGTGATTCCCCGAGAAAGGGCAGCAGGAGATGGGGTGCTCAATACAAAGCTCGTTTTCCATGTCAGGGAGATCCATGAGGGCAGAGAAGAGCGCTGGAGAGGAGCTGGGAATGCTTCTGGGAATGGCTGAAGGGCCATTCTGATGGAGACACCAACGGAGAAACGCCAGGAGCCAGGCAGGACAGGGACATCCCAGGATTTTCCCACTGGGAGGTCACTGGGGAATGTTCTCTCCCTGCACAGAACATTTCCAGGGAGCAGAGGCTTTGGCTCACCCAAAACCAGACCCGAGGCTCCTCCAGGCCCCACCTGAGACAGGAGCTCTCTCAAGAGCTGTCTCCCAAACTGGGACCTGCACATTTTACTGTCCGAGAATCCCAGGCTGGTTTGGGTTGGAAGGGTCCTTAGAGCCCCCCCCAGTTCCATCTCTGGCTATGGACAGGGACACCACTGTCCCTATCATACCCAGGTGGCTCAGCAGCCAGCTGGGACCATGGACAGTCCCCCTGTCCCCATCATGGCCAGGTGGCTCAGCAGCCAGGTGGGACTTGCAGCTCGGCGCGGGTTTCAGCCGGCTGGGTGTTGGCACCGCCTGCTCCCAGGGGATATTCCAGCAGCAGGTGGTGATCAGGAAGCTCTGTAGCCCAGCTGGCGCTCCCCAAATATCCTGAAATATCCTTTCTTCACTCTGGCCCCAGGGAAAGTGCGTCTGTCAGGTGAGGAATGGGGAGATGGGAGGAAATCCTTCCCTGGGAGGGTGGGGAGGCCCTGGCACTGGGTGCCCAGAGCAGCTGTGGCTGCCCCTGGATCCCTGGCAGTGCCCAAGGCCAGGCTGGACAGGGCTGGGAGCAGCCTGGGACAGTGGGAGGTGTCGCTGCCCTGGTAGGGGTGGGATGAGCTTTAAGGTCCTTCCAACCCAAACCATCCCAGGATTCCAGGATGGTATTCCAGTTTCCTTGAATTATCCAAACAGGATTTGGAAGGACCCAGGGAAAGGCTGCGCTCCTCATGTCTCAAACCCACCCCTCAGCTCTCTCCAAACTCCAGGCTGGGCGGCAGATCTGGGCGTGGATCCCTCAAGTGCTGAGTGGTTCCACCAGCCCATGAGTGATTCCACGGCCAAGGAACTGCACTCTTCCTCCCAGATTTCTCAACCTGGAGCGTTTCCGTCCCTGGGCCTGCAGCTGCATGTTGTGTGACACCGGTGTCACACAGAGGATGCACAAATATGGACATTTCCAAGAGCAATGGGAAAAAGTGACATTGGGAAGGGAATCCCCAAGACCAGCAGCTCCCAGTGCTCCGGCATCTCTGGGTCAGGGGTTCCCAGTGCGTACATGGATTGAAATTGGCCCCTTGGGGGTTTTGGGGCCTTGAGGAAGAACATTCCCAGGGAGGTTTGGAGTCCCCATCCCTGGAGGTGCCCAAGGAATTCCTGGAGGTGGCACTCTGTGCTCTGGGCTGGGGACAAGGTGGGGATTGGGCACAGCTGGGGCTCAACGATCCTGGAGGGCTTTTCCAGCCTCAGGGATTCCGGGATTCTGGGATTGAGGAGCATCTCTAAAGTCCTTGAGGTGACACCTTTTCATCCATCCCCAGGCTGGCTGAGCCAGGTCTGCCATTGCTCTTCCCGGGATGTTCAACATCCAAAGGGAAGAGGGAAACAAGACTGGCAGTAAGTACAGGAACCATGACACTGCTAATTAGAGCTGATTAGGCTGACATCATTAAACTCAGGGAGTTTGGAGGTGGGAGTGTGGGACACTTTGTATTTATATAAATGTATAAATATATTTATATAAATCCTGCTGAATTCCCAGCCCTGGCAGGCTGGCACTGGATAATTATCCATTTTTAAAGTGTCTCTTTCCACTGGCATTCAGCATATTTGGGAATCCCTTTCCATTGTGATTCTTGGAGCACTCTCCCTGTGACACCTGCAGCTCGGTGACATCCCTCTGCTCAAACACCGAAACACCGAAGTTCCTGGATATCTCACTGCTCCCATGAGGTGTGACATCCCCCCGCTCAAACACTGAAACACAAAATTTCCCAAGTACCCCACTGCTCCCATGAGGCCGATGGGACCTGCAAGTCCTCACTGCTCTGGGAAGGGAACTCAGAATTTTCACCAAGAGAATTTTCCTTTGGATTTGGGTGACAAAAGTCCAATGTCCCAAGTCCCCTTCATGAATTCCTTCTGTTCCCGGTCCCGGCAGATCCCAGCCCTCCGTGCTCCTGCTGATGAGCGACCGGAGCCACCCCAGCTCTCCGAGATCCTGCAGTAATCCCTCCGAAGCCCGAGAGTTACTTTTGTTTTCTTCCACCAATTCCGTCCATTTCGCCTTTGGCAAACATCGATTTTCCACAATTCCCCGCAGCCCTCATAAAGCAGCTGCCAAAACGGCTCCCTCGCGGGCCACTTCTTTTATTTGTCGAACAAAAGAATCATCAGCATTGTCTCCAGAGCTCCTGGGCGAGCGGAGCGCGGGATTAGGATGCCGAGCTCCCTCTCCTGGCTGCCGGATCAAAAGGAATTGCTGAGGAGTCCTGCGCACCTGAACATCGGGATAGCCGGGCTGCGGCTGCAGGAGGAAGAGTCCTTCCAGCTGCGGTGCAGATTTTCAGATTCCATCATTTTCCCTCTCCTTGGAATATGCTGGGAAATTGTTCAGGTGCAGCAGTTCTGGGAGAAAAGTGAATTTATCTGTGGGCTAAACTCGCTTTGGCTGCTCTCTTTTCTCATCTATCCCTGTTAGGGAAGAGATCCCAGCGGGAAAATCACCCTGAGGACAGGAAATCCACGCTTGTCTCCCACTAGTTATCCGTGAAATGTCACCCCGCGGGGAGGGAGAGGGTGGAAAGGGACGTGCACGAGGGAGAGCAGCAGAGAACGGGCTGGGATGAAGGGGTGGGATCACCGGAGCACGGGAAGTCCGATCAGTGTGATCCCGATGGAAGCTGGAGGGCTGCTCTGGGAGAGGTGGCAGCAGGAGCAGCAGGACCTGCTGGGAGGTAACAAGGAGCCCTCAGGACTCACAGCAGGAAAACTGGGAGCTCAAACATTCCCAATCTTCGCCTCAGTGCCCCAGCATGGGTGGCAAACATGGTTCAATCCCAAAAAACCCCATCAGACCCATCCCAGTGACACTTTCCATGTTCAGATCAAGGCTCCCTGCTCCTCTCCTTTGCAGGGTGTGCTGGCCCAGCCTCTGCTGCAGGCTGGGAATTCCGGCTGTGGCCTCCAGCCGGGATCCTGCAGGAATTTGCACTGAGAGGCTCCTAGCTCTGCACACGGAGGGTGGAAGCACCGATGGATTCTGAAATGGAATCATGAGCTGTGTATGTGTCCTGTTGCACACTCTGTGAGCATCTGGGCACCACAAATCCGATTTGGAGAAGCCGAGAAGCCCTGGAAAACTTTCAGTCTCCCCACAATGCAATTACGGGACTCCCTGAGCTGCCAGGGAGGGGAACAGTGCTCGCTGTCCTTGGGAATTATGGAATCGATGGATCAGGGAACGCTTTGGGGTGGGAGAAACCCTGAGGACCATCTCACCCCACCCCTGCTGTGGGCAGGGACACCTCCCACTGCGCCAGGCTGCTCCCAGCCCTGTCCAACCTGGTCTTGGACATGTCCAGGGATGGGGCATCAACTCCCTGGACACCGCACGCATTTGGCTGAAGTTTTGGTGACTCTGGGGAATATTCCAGCCACAAATCCTCCCACTTTTCTTCTGCCCAATCCTGCACCTCTCACCCCTTCTCCTCCCCCCGTACTCCCCTGTTTTACCCTGGAACCCACCTGGAGCCTACCTTGGGGGCTTTTGGGGCAGAAAGGGCCCAGTGAGGAGCTGAGAGCTGGGGAGGGTTTGGGAAGGGATTTGGCTGCTCCTGGAGCTGGGCTCAGGCCTGGCAGACCACGGCTCCCTCCCTCTGCCTCCCAGACAGATCCAGGACAGGCCGATCCCATGGAAACGCAGAATATCCCAAGCTGGGGAAATCGGGGATTGTGGAGTCCAATCCCTGCCCCTTCCCCAAAGACAGGAGCTCCAGGAGCCTCTCACAGGTGCCTTTCATGGCCAAGTCCTGCCTGGAGGAGCCTTGTTCCGACAAGATGGAAACGGAGCTTCAGAGCGCAGCTCCGGCGGCTCAAAGCAGGGAGAAGCTTCCCGCCTAAAAGGGAAACGAGAGCTCTGCAACAAGGTCACCTCCGCTGCCTCAGGCAATGGAGGGATGACAAAAGTTTCCGTGTAGCACCGTGGCAGACGACAAAAGCCATCCCTGGAGGGTGTGAAGAGAGAGGGAGGGCAGACCAGACAAGAAATTTAATGTGGGGAAAGGCACAAGGTTTGCTGGCTCCCGGGTGGATCAGAGGATCCTGGAGGAGCTGGGGTTGGATGGGACCTTCGGAGTCCATTCCCGGGGTGGGATGCAGGATAAGGGGGTAATGGCTCCCAGGAGCCTTGAGCAGGATTCCTCGGAGCTGCCAATGGTCCGGACCTGGCTCAGAGTCTCCCGAGTGCTGAGAGTGGGCAGGGGGCCTGGGGACGCCCGGAAACACCGAGCATTGCTGGAATCTGGAGCTGGGCTTCAAGTCCACGGCTCCTTCCCACCCTGCCTGCACCATCCCGGTCCATTGGGGGGGGCTGGGAGCTGGGAATAGTGAACCAAGCCAGGCCCAGGGAGCCTTTCCCAGCAGCTGAGCTGCACCAGCAACCCCTCAGGGAGAGGGTTTGGCTTTGTCTGGGAATCCTTCCTCTTGGCTGAGGACTCGTGGTTGTCCCTGTCCACAGATCCATCAGTTCCTGAGCCCAGCAGGGTCAGGACAAGGGCTGGTTTGTGATTGCTGGGAGAAGTGCAAGTGGCTTTAAAGCTGACAGCTGGGCTGCAGCTGGCTCTGGAGCAGGGGAACAGCTGGGGTGTGTTCTGGTGCAGGGGAACAGCTGGGATGTGCTGTGGGAGAACAGCTGGGGTGTGCTCTGGTGCAGAGGAACAGGTGGGATGTGCTCTGAGGGTGCGAGGGAACAGCTGGGGTGTGCTCTGGCACAGGGGAACAGCTGGGATGTGCTCTGGTGCAGGGGAACAGCTGGGATGTGCTCTGGCACAGGGGAACAGCTGGAATGTGCTCTGGGGCAGGGGAACAGCTGGGATGTGCTCTGGAGCAGGGGAACAGCTGGAATGTGCTCTGGGGCAGGGGAACAGCTGGGATGTGCTCTGGAGCAGGGGAACAGCTGGAATGTGCTCTGGGGCAGGGGAACAGCTGGGATGTGCTCTGGAGCAGGGGAACAGCTGGAATGTGCTCTGGGGCAGGGGAACAGCTGGGATGTGCTCTGGAGCAGGGGAACAGCTGGAATGTGCTCTGGGGCAGGGGAACAGCTGGGATGTGCTCTGGAGCAGGGGAACAGCTGGAATGTGCTCTGGGGCAGGGGAACAGCTGGGATGTGCTCTGGAGCAGGGGAACAGCTGGAATGTGCTCTGGGGCAGGGGAACAGCTGGGATGTGCTCTGGAGCAGGGGAACAGCTGGAATGTGCTCTGGGGCAGGGGAACAGCTGGGATGTGCTCTGGAGCAGGGGAACAGCTGGAATGTGCTCTGGGGCAGGGGAACAGCTGGGATGTGCTCTGGAGCAGGGGAACAGCTGGAATGTGCTCTGGGGCAGGGGAACAGCTGGGATGTGCTCTGGAGCAGGGGAACAGCTGGAATGTGCTCTGGGGCAGGGGAACAGCTGGGATGTGCTCTGGAGCAGGGGAACAGCTGGAATGTGCTCTGGGGCAGGGGAACAGCTGGGATGTGCTCTGGAGCAGGGGAACAGCTGGAATGTGCTCTGAGGGTGCGGGGGAACAGCTGGGATGTGCGCAGGTTTTCCAGAGGCACCCGGGAGAACAGACTGGGAGGTGTCTGGATCCCTGCTCCAGGTTTCAGCAGAGCAGAAAATCGGACATTGCTGGTGCAGAGTGCCCAGCATAGGCCGGGGAGCCGGGGATGTGCCCAGGGGTGCAGTTGGAGCCCGGGCCTGGCATGCAGGGTGGGCAGCCCCTCCCTAACTCTGCCTCAGAAGGAGCCTTGGAGGTGCTGGTTCCGGGCTGCATGGCTGGGAGAGCTCTGAGGGCGGAGGGAGAGCGAGGAGAATCCCACGGGATCCCAATCCTCCATCCCTCAGTGGTGCTGGTGCAACCTCCAGCCCCGGCTGGCTCCGTGTTCACCCACAGCGCCCAGGGAGCCTCCCCGGAGCCTTGGTGGGTGCAGTGTGGGCACATCGGGGTCTGCAGGGAGCAGGAGCTCCTCTGGGAAACCCAGAATTCACCTCCCAACCGCCTGAGGGCTGCGGGGAAGGCAGGAAATGCCCAGGGGAGCTGGATCCTGCACAGCTGAGTTCACTCAGGCACCTGGATGTCTGAGCAGCACTGAAACCTCCCCATCTTGTCCTATCCCCCATGCTCTTCTGAAATCCCTCTCCTGGGTGCCGGGCTCTCCTGGGATCCCTGAAGGTCCCGGCGCGGAAGGAAAGCGTCTCTCGGCTCCCGGGAAGAGTGAGAGTGATGTGTGGGCAGGCTGGGAGCCGGAGCCACTGAAATCCTTTCAGCCAGGCAGCCGCACTTCCCCTTTCTATCACACGCACTTTAAAGCTTTTAAGGGAACGATCCATCCCCTCCGCTGGCAGAGCCGGGGCTGGGCTGGTCCTGGGGATCTTAAATCATTTTAAAACCCGGAGCAATATCGGTTTAAAAGCCTTTGCTCTCCCCCTGCTGCAGGAAACCTCAGCAGAGCCCGACAGCAGCTCGGGGCTTCCTGGGGATCCATCAATCGCCAGGAAAGGGCCGGGCACTGCCTGACAGGGTCAGCGCTCTGGGGCCAACAGGGAGATTCTCCCGACGTCACTTCCAGACCCTCCCAGGGAATTTTCTGTCATTCGGTGCCTTAGAGCTCCGTGGCCATGGTGGATTCACGGTCCCTAAGCTGCTCAAGGGTAAGGGTGGAAGGCTCAGCTGAAAAATTCACCTCGGACAGGGAATGCACCCCCTGCAATGTCCCTTATCTCGCCATTCATACCCAGGCTTTGGTCTGAGCCCGGGAATTCCGATTCTCCCACTTTGCCAGGTGCCCTCGGGGACAGTGCAGGGGTGGTGAGCTGGGAATGTTGGGAAGAACCAAGGACAGTTTCCTCTGTGCAGGGACGGGAGCGTGACCGCCGTGTTCCCTTCCCTCTACCAACACCTGAAAACCCCTGGCTGGGGACAGAGAGAGCTGGGAATGTTTCCCTGGAGAGGAGAAGGATCCAGGGAGAGCTCAGAGCCCCTGCCAGGGCCTAAAGGGGCTCCAGGAGAGCTGGAGAGGGACTGGGGACAAGGGCTGGAGGGACAGAACACAGGGAATGGCTTTAAGCTGGCAGAGGGCAGCGATGGATGGGATATTGGGAAGGAATTGTTCCCTGGGAGGGAGGAGATGGAATTTCCAGAGCAGCTGTGGCTGCCCCTGGATCCCTGGCAGTGCCCAAGGCCAGGCTGGACAGGGCTTGGAGCAGCCTGGGACAGCGGGAAGTGTCTCTGCCTATGGCAGGTGGAGAGGGATGAGCTTTGAGGTCCCTTCCAACCCCTTCTGGGATTTTAGGATCTGCTTTACTCATTTTACTGCTTTTCTCTGTTCCTGCTGGGTTTAAATTCTGCTTTCCCGGGACAAAGCTGCCTGGCTGCTGCTTCCTGCGGAGTCAGGAGGAGTCAGTGCACAGAGTGACCCTGGCAGCAGGGCTGGGGCGCTGCCTCGGCCCTGCTTTGTCTCAGGACTCAGGGAGTTACTGAGATTCCCCTCCCCTGTGAGGCTGGAGAGGCAGAGAACCCCATTCCCACTTCATTTCCCACAGTGAGAATTCCTTGGCTCACAGGGGATCCAGCACGGGCCCAGTGCAGGCGGGGCTGGAAAGGAGGGTCCCTGGAGCCTGGGGAGGGACGTGGGGACAGGGACATTGATTCCCCTCTCTGCAGAGGGTCTCTCCTGCTCAGCCCTGGGCTTCCCACCCCCTGTGAAGGAACCAGGGGTCCCTCCCTTCCTGCCCCACTCCAAAGGGCTCCATCTCCACCCCAGCCCATCCCGGAGCCGCTGAACTTTCCCCCAGCTGCTGCCAGGGATCCTCCCTCTCATTTATCTGCAGGATCGGTTGTAGCTGTATTGATTTTCCCTGCCTGCCTCTCCTCTCTGTGTTTGCTTTCTGAATTATGCAGCCAGGCAGTTTTTCCTCCTTGCGAGGAGAGGGAGCGTTGTGGAGGATCAATTGAGCCCTGCCATAGTTTAATCAGGAATCCCCAGTAGGAACAGGGAGAGAAGAAGGAGAAGGGAAGACAATGAAGACAGGGCCGATCAATCCAGTCCTGGTGCAAAGGAAAGAAAGGGGAAGAGGAGAGAAAGGGGTGGAATAATCAGCCCGTTTTCCTCCCACAGCCCTCAGATCCCCCAGCCCCGATCAATAACCAACTTTGACAGTCATTGCTTCAGAAAGAAACTTTCAAAATCCCCTTGAACTCAAAGAGTGTTGGTGCTTTATGGCATGAAAATGGCCAGTAAAGCCCTGGTAAAGACATGGAGAGGGGCAGGATTCCTTCCCATGCCTCTTCTTCCCTTTAAAAGCCGCATTAGGCAGGCAGAGCCGAGATGAAAGGGGAGCAAACAAGGCTTTTAGTCCTCGTTCTGTTGTTGCGATTATTTTGCCAATAGTAATGATTGCAGGGCTGGGTGGGGGATCCTTGATGCTGGGCTGACGTGGAGGGGGGGACAGAGCTGCTGGGATCGCTCCAGCACCACAAATCTGGGAGACGGAACCCCACGGATGCAACAGAGCATGGAAATGAATCCAAACAGAGGGACCACAGGGACCATCTGGGGGTTGTGACAGCACCTGACAAGAGTGGTTTTGGCACCAAAACCAGCATGGCCACAGGCCCAGGGCAGGGATTGTCCCCTGTGTTGGCACTGCTGGGACATCTCAAGTGCTGAGGGTGCTCTGAGCTCTCCAGGCTCTGGAAATCAAACTCCCCAAAGTCCTGCCAGGTGTCCCTTGGGACAGCCCCAGTCCCAGGGCTGCCTCGTTTCCAGAAGGAGGGGCTGGTTCTGGGTTTCAGCTCGAACAGCTCAAGTTCAGTTCCTAAAGAACATTTAGACCTGGAAACTCCAGACCTGAAGGTACCGAATCATCACCTGTGGAACACCTCGGAGAACCACCAGGACAGACACCTCTGCAGCCCCACTCCTGGTTTCATTCCCAGTGGGAGCAGCATTCCAGGCTGGATCCAGGACAGAGCAGCTGACTGCGGCCCACGGTGGCACCAAAACTCAGGAGAGAAGGGCAGGATGGGAAATTTGGATTATTGACCATGGATCAATCATGGCTACATCAAAGACTCATGGAACTGGATTTCCTCCACTCCAGCGCTTCAGTTCAGGACAAACCTTTCTTTCCCCAAATTAATTTTAGCCAAAGAAAATCTCAACTTCTGGGGACAGATATGCTGGAAGGAATCCTTGTGCGAATTTCAGAAGAAGAATTGATGGAGGAATCCTTCCCTCATCACCCATGGCAAGGACAACCAGGAGCTGCATTGATCCCATTGCGCGGTTCCCACAGAACAGGTGCTAATTCCCCACCTCTCTGCCACACTCATCGTTATTCCGCAGGGATGTTACAATCCCTGGGATTCCTCACCCAAGAGCTCGGCTGCAGCCAGTGGGTCCAGAAGTCACTGCTGATAAGGGCAGAGCACGCCAGACACAAGGCCAAGTGGAGTGCAGCTGAGTGGAGCCAGCAGAAAACCAGTTCCTGTTCAGTGTTTTCCCTGATTAGACCCAGTTTAGCCTAAAAAAAGCCACTTTGAGATCTGTGCGTCCACCACTGTCTGTCCTGTAATCCCATGGAGGGATCAGCACAAGGACCAGTTAGTTGGAATAATTAATGCTTTGGTTAATGGGGATGGAGGTGGAGTTCCAGCTGGTGGGGATGGAAGTAAAGCTCAGCCTGGAACAGATAGAAGAAGAGCTCCATCAGGAAGGGCTGGAGGAACAGCTCCATCAGGAAGGGCTGGAGGCACAGCTCAGCCTGGAAAGGGATGGAAGCACAGCTCAGACTGGAAAGGTTGGAGGCACAGCTCCATCAGGAATGGATGGAGGCACAGCTCCATCAGGAATGGATGGAGGCACAGCTCCATCAGGAAAGGGGTGGAGACACAGCTCACCCCTGACATTCAGGATGATCCAGTCTCTGCTTCCACGGGTTTTCCCAAGCCAGCATTCCCTCTCAGCCCAGCCCCTCCACCAAGGGAAGGTCGCCCAAGCCGTGCCGGGAGCGCTGCTCACTGGTTTCCTGAGGAACAGGGACTGGGCTGCTTCTGGAGCAACCTCATGGAAGTTGCCCCTTGCTCGCCTCCTCCCTGAATTTGTTCCACATTTTCTGCTAATAAGGGCACAAGGAGAGAGAGAGACAGGGAGAGAAGAGGAGAAAAACTGCTCTAAATTATTCATGGACAATATCATTATGTGTCATAACAGTGTGTCTGTGATGGGAAAGAGTGAGTGTGGCAGGGGCTGGGGTAGCACAGGCCGGGCTGCACAATAGCGAGAGCTGATTAATTATTGATGTGCACTAATTGGCTACAGGGTTTCAGGACAGCTTGGGCTTTGTTGGGATCATTTGTATTCTTGCTTTGGAAATGGACCCCCCCCCACACACAAACCCAACATTTTCGTGTGCAAGTCCTCTCCCTCCTCCTCCTCTTTTTCCCCTCCCTCCCTCCCTCTCTCCTTCCCCTGCTTCCAGTGCTCCCGATCCCCCTGTGTGTGTACAAATTAATATGATCTTAACCTCTGCTGATTTTCTGCAGTGCTGACACGCTGCCAACACCTCGGTGCAATTAGGCTCACCCTGCAGCGCTGCTTTTTGGTGCGGAAACTGGCCCTGCCCTCCTGCACCAGCCTCTCTCCACTCCGGGCCGGCCTCTTCCCTCAGCCCTTCCCTGCCTTTGCCCCTGAGCAGGTGGAAAGTCCTTCCCAGGCACTTTTTCCTTCCGGAATGGTCCAGATCTTGCCTTGGAGCTGCTGTGGTGGCACCCCAAGGTCTGGGTGCCAGCCTGGGAGGTGCCAGCAAGGGGGCGGGAGACGTTTGAGGTTCCCAGCTCAGGTCACTTCGTGGTTGCACTGAAACAACACCAAAGTTCCAGTGCTTGGGCTGCTCCTCCCATGGCTCCAGCTGTCCCCAGAGTGTCCCCTCAGGTGACACCCCTCTGCAGAGCTGCCCCCAGCCCCAGGGTCCCAGCACAGGAGGGACCTGGAGCTGCTGGAGTGAGTCCAGAGCTGAGCAGAGGGATGGAGTAGCTCTGCTGGGAGGAAAGGCTGGGAGAGCTGGGATTGTTCAGCCTGGAGAGGAGAAGGCTCCAGGAGAGCTCAGAGCCCTTCCAGGGCCTAAAGGGGCTCCAGGAGAGCTGGAGAGGGACTGGGGACAAGGGCTGGAGGGACAGGACACAAGGAATGGCTTCCCACTGCCAGAGGGCAGCAATGGATGGGATATTGGGAAGGAATTGTTCCCTGGGAGGGTGGGGAGGCCCCAGCACAGGGTGCCCAGAGCAGCTGTGGCTGCCCCTGGATCCCTGGCAGTGCCCAAGGTCAGGCTGGACGGGGCTGGGAGCACCTGGGACAGTGGGAGGTGTCCCTGCCATGGCTGGGGTGGATCCAGATGAGCTTCAAGGAATATTCAGGAGATCCCACAGCCCAGATGGTTCATAGAGAGCAGGAACTGCTGATTCCTCAGCATTCCCACGGTGTCTCGGCAGCTGCCTGACACCGAACAAAGGACCTGGATGTCGCCTGAAAATCTGAACGAGGACCTGCAATTTCTCCTTTTTAGTGAGAAATTAAAGGATTAAATTAATTAAAGATCAGTTAAATATTCTCTGAGAGATTTTTTTTTTTTTAATAGACAGTGTGAGAGGATGAGGACTGAGCAAGTGGGTCTGGAAAGCACCAACAAAATTCAACCTTCCTGTCAAAATCTGACCGTGTTCATTCTGCAGGAGGCTGGCACCCCAGGGAATGGTGACATCCCAAAGGATGGAGGCATCCCAAAGGATGGAGACATCCCAATGGATGGAGGCATCCTAGTGGATGGTGACATCCTGGGTGCTGACTCCTGGACTGTCCTGTGCCAGTGGGTAAAAGAGCCCCTGTGTGGGTGACCTCGATTTATTCCATTCCACAGTTTCTGACCCATCCGGCTGTTCTCCCGCTGCCCGTGGGTGCCACGGAGCCGCCAGCCCTCGGAGCCCATCCCGGGCGTGCTCAGCTCCCCGCTGAGCATTCTCAGCGAGGGTTTGATGGGATAGCATCAGCAGCTCGTGTCAGAACCACCAAAGGGCGAGGACAGCTCCGGTGACAGGTGCACAGCTGCAAAGCGACAGGGACAGCTTTGGGTCGGGTATTGGGGAGAAATTGTCCCCTGTGAGGGTGAGGACGCCCTGAGGTGTGGCTGCCCCATCCCTGGAAATGGCCAAGGCCAGGCTGGGGCAAAGTGGGACAGCAGAAGGTGCAACTGGGTGGTCTTTAAGATCCATTCCTGCTGCTCATGGCAGGGGTTGCCTCATCTCCTTCCTTACAGCTTCATCCCGGAGTTCCCGGCGTGGAAACCTCGCTCCGACTCCAGAATGTACCAGAGGAAAAAACAACAGAAACCTCCCGACAACAATGCGTGTTTAGGATCCATTTACCAGGAGGATTCTTTCTTTCCCCTCTTCCCCTAATCCCTCCCGAGCCCAGAGAGCGCAAGCCTCAGAATAAAAACCGCGCTCACAAAAAAAGAGAAAGGGCGAGAGCGAGGCAGAAAGAGGATTTCCTTCAAATCTGCTCTGTCTGCCCGTGCTGGAGCCTCATTCCCATAATCATTTTGACAGGTGTGCAATGGTTGAAAAGTTGGGGGGTACGGGGCCGCGGCGGGGAGGGGGAGCGGCGGCAGCGCCCTTTGGCGGCGCGGGCGCGCCGTGCGCCGGGCGCGCTGATTAGACATGACAAGCACACCTGCCAGCGCCGCAGCCCGGCAATTAAAGCCTCTTTGAGGTCCCAGGAAGTGACCGCGTTAGAAAAGCCCCTCGCAGGCAGCTCCTTAGCATATTCCCAGTGTCATTAGCGCGGCGGCAGAGGCGAGGCACGGCGGCGGAGGGCTCTGACATGACCCGTGCTCCCTTCCCGCTCGGGGAGGGGATGCAAAGTGACGGAGGGGGAGGAGTATTTTTTTTTTCTTTTTTTTTTCTTTTTTTTTTTTCCCTTTAAATTTGATTTCCAAGCCCCTCTCGCCGCTGCCTCCCTCCTGCTCTTGGAAATGTTCCATCCTCGCCGGGGTCGGCAGAGGGAAGGGAGGCAGAATTCATTAAAGACAGAAAAGGACTTTGCTAAAAACTGGGCGGCTTCTGGGACAAAAAAATTATTGATTTTGGATTCCAGTGTGGATTCTCGCTCTGCTCCCTGCTTCCCCTTCTTCCTCCTCTTCTCTGCATCCTTTTCCTCTCCATCACCTCCCCATCCCTCTGTCCCCTCCCACATCCTGCTCTTGACATTCCCCTCCCAGTGCCCCTTGACCCTGGAGGCTGCCTGGTGCGAGACTCTGGTGGGGTCACTGACCTCGGCAGCATCACGTGAGGCTGGTGCCATGGGCATCATCCATCCATCCATCCATCCATCCATCCATCCATCCATCCATCCATCCATCCATCCATCCATCCATCCACTGTTCTCCAGGAGCAGCTCAGCCCTGCAGTTTCTCTCCATGAATGAGGTCCCCAGGACCAGACCCCTCCCTGTGACCTGGGGGACAGGCAGGACTTTTCCCCGGTATTCCAGGCTCTGGAGGGGGTGTGTGAGCTCCCTGTGTCCCTCTGCCCCGTTTCCACAGGAGCTGGGAGGTCCCAGCAGGATCCTGCCACTGCTCCTCAGTGTTCATAAAGCTCCTGGGGAGGGCGGCTGCGTCCCTGGAATTCCTCTGTCTCCATCCCAAGGTCACACAGTTCCTTGGAGCTTCCCCCAACCCACACACCTGTGGATTTCAGGCTTGCAGTGGGATCCATCCATCCATCCATCTATCCATCCATCCATCCATGGAACCATCCAAGGAAAGGAAAGGAAAGGAAAGGAAAGGAAAGGAAAGGAAAGGAAAGGAAGAGGAGGGGTGGATCCCTCACGGGGAGAGAGCAGAGCCGGGGGTGAGCTCCGAGCCCGCCCCGTCGCTCCGAGTCCCCGGGGATCGGGATCCGGCGAGGAGCGGGAGCGCCGGTCCCGGGGATGGCGCAATCGATGTGTTTACGGATGGTGACACGAGAGTGACACACAGCGGAGGAGCCTCATGAAAAAATAAACAGGCAATAATCGCACTGCCATGTGCACACTCCGCGCCTCATTATTCCCGAGGAAAAGCCCACCAGGGCTGAAGGCTTCGGGGGATTAACCATCGCCTCCCCGGGGTGCTGCTTCTCGGGGGGTCCCCCCGGCACAGAGGGGGTGCAGCAGTGCCCGGGGCCGCTGAGGCGTCGCTGAGCACCAGCCGAGGCTTGGGGGAGGGTGACGAGAGGCCGCAGCTCCTCCCGGGGAAGGCAGCCCCAGGAACAGCTTGGTGTCTCACGAGAGGAGTTTCCAGGGCTGCTCCGGCACAACCCAGCTGCTGCCGGCGGCGCCGCTGACCCCCGCGTGTCCCCAAAGCCCTTTTTGGTGGCCACGGCTTCCCAGGCACACAGCCGAGCCCCGGGGACCTCTGGACCAAGCACAGAGCTCCGGGGTGACCTCTCAGATCCCCCTCTGCCTCCCTGCCCCGGCTCCGCCAAAGGCACAGAGGTCCCTTGGCCAAGGAAAATGTGGAAATATCAAGCAAATGAGTACAAACCGAGTAAAAATGGAGTTTTTAGATGTGTCATTTCATTTACAGATGACTCAAAGAGGAACATTGGAGGAGGAAATGAGTAACAGCGGCTGAGTCGGTGTGAACAGCAACTCCCCTGAGGGTCCTGCAGGGCTCTGTGAGACCCCCACCATGAAGTGGGGTCAGTCCAGACCACTCCTCACCCAGACCTGTCCCTGTGGCCAGGGAGAGGAGCAGGAGGGTTGAGTTGGGGTTGTGGAATGATCCCACAGGAAACAGGGAGGGAAAAGCCCCTTTGGACAGCGAGTGAGAGTGTAACAAGTCCTGGGGAAGACGCCTCCTCTCCCAGAGCTGCTGTGAGAGAGCCAAACTCTTCTCTGCTGGGAATTTTAGTTTCCTGACACGCTGAATCCCCTTCCGTCTCCATCAGTGCCAGCAGGAGAGGGGTAAAGGTGATCCAAGGTACAAAAAAGCCCCGTAAGGAAGTGTGAAGTGAACTCGATGCTGGAAAAACATCCCTGTGCAGGCTGAAGGAACCCTTTCCCTCTCTTGCAGCAGGAAAGTTTGAGAGGAGCCTCCTCTCCTGTTCCCTGTTGGTGGGGCAGCTGGGGAGAGGGCCCGGAGGCAGAGGGTGGCAGCAGAGGTTGTGTGATAACACAAGGGCCCAGGGCAGTGCTGGGGACACCATTCCCACAGGGATCCAAAGCCGTGAGGAGGAGGCACACAGGAATATCGGTGAGTGGTGGGGGAATGGCTGGACTCGAAGGGCTCAAAGGGCTTTTCCATCCCAAGGGGTTCTGTGGTTCCAAGAGAGCCTCGGGAGAGCCCGGATCACCCGCGGGGAAGAGCTGGAGAGCGGGAACGGGGCAGGGAATGGTCACCTCCATCCCCAGTTCTGTCTGGATGGATGGATGGATGGATGGATGGATGGATGGATGGATGGATGGATGGATGGATGGATGGAGAGATGGATGGATGGAAGGAAGGATGGATAAAGGGATGGATGAACACATAATGGATAATGGATGGATGGATGATGGATGGAGGGATGGACGATGGATGAATAATGAATTATGGATGGATGGATGGATGGATGGATGGATGGATGGATGGATGGATGGATGGATGGATGGAGGGATGGATGGAGGGATGGACGATGGATGAATAATGAATTATGGATGGATGGATTGATGGATGGATGGATGGATGGATGGATGGATGGATGGATGGATGGATGGATGGATGGATGGATGGATGATGGATGGATGGAGAAAGCGCTGAGCTGTGTCTCACCGGGCACTGTGTGGGTGGTGAGGAGCAGGAGGATGAGCTGCAGCTCCGTGGTGGTTCCTCCAAACAGAGCAATGTCTCTGGGCTCTGAGAAGTCCCAAGGCCACCGTGGTGTGGGAGAGTTTGGGATCTCCCCAAGGGTCCATGCAGAAGGCAACGGGAACTTCCTCCTGCAAGGGAAAAACACGGCTGTGAGTCCTCAGTGAGCCTGGCCCTGTGCTCTGTCACCTACCCGACATGTTGGCCTTGTCCAAACTCTCAAGTCAGGCAAGTTTTACCCCAAATCGTGGAATTTTTTCCCACTGGCAGGAAGCAGAGCTGGTTCTGGATGGCAGCAGAAAGCATTTACTGGGGAATTTGGCTCTTGCCCTAAGCCTGTGTCCTGTGTGGTGACACCACTGAGGACACAGAGCCTTGCCCAGCTCTGATCTCACCACAGGTCTCACTCAGTGCCCGGAATTCCCTCCATCCCACACTCAGATATGGAGTGGAAGCCCAGAAGCCAATGAAGGGGCTGATGAGCCACTGGAAAACAGCAGAAATCCAGGCACATCATGCCCCGGAGCGTCCGTGTAAGCTCCTTCCGGGGAGGATCTTCCTGATGCTGGGGGATTATGGCAGGAGCTCCCCTCGACAGCGCTGCTCTGCTCGGGATGTTGGACAAGCAGATCAATCAGCCTCAATCCAGCCCTGAGGAGGGGATGAATGTTCCATGCCTTTATCACGGAGACTGGGAAACTGAGGCACAGAGGGATTTAAGTGGCTTTAAAAGGAATAAAGGGGAAATTGGGAAGATAATCGCGGAGCAAGGCAGGCACAGGGAGAGGGAGGGAATGCAAAGCTCCCGGTTCACAGTTCCTGGGGCGGAGGAGGCTCCCTGGTTCTGTCCCTGCTGTGGGTAAGAGCAGGGCCCAGGCTCTGCATCCCCTTGGGAATGGCTGAGCCAGAGGGATCCCAGACCAGGACACATGGATGGGAACAACAGACGGACGGACAGGGCTGAACTCCAGGCGGGGATGGGAGCTGGGGAGAAGACAAGGTTTTGTTCAGACAGTGGCTGCACCCTCAGGACTGAGAGCTCATCCATATTTCAAACACCAGTTAGACAAACAAAACAAGAACCAGAGAGCCAAGCAAGGAGCCCGTTTGTCATATCAAAAGGGGTTTCAGTGGTACCTTCCCTGCCCTCCTGTCCCCTTGAAGTTTGTGGCTGGGGGGGAGAAGGGACAGCTCCCTCTCCAGCCGAACGGCTCGGTGCCACAGCCGCAGCCGGGCTGTGTGTAATTAACCCCGGAGCCAATCCCCCAGTGGGAGCTGCCAGGCAGATCAAAGAACTCACACATCTTTGTCTGCGAGCGGCAGCCAAGGGGAGCTGCGAGGAAAGCAGAGCAGGGGTGGGAGAGAGCCGGGGAGCCGCGTGTGTGCTCCTAATTGATAAAAAGGGAAGAGCATCTTCCTCCGAGAGATCTCCAGCCCCATCAAAATGCAGCAGGAGGAGAAGAAGGGGAGAGAAAAAAGCTTTGCTTTGCCTTGAAGGAGCCGGCTGGAATGCAGCTGCATCCAGCGGGAGAGGCGGTCAGTGCCCTGGGGCAGGGCTAGGGACGGGACATCTCTGCCGTGGGGGCCACAGGACATCTCTGCCGTGGGGGCCACAGGACATCTCTGCCATGGGGGACAGGACACCGCTGCCGTGGGGGACACATGCCCAGGGCCAGGGGTCCCCAGGGTTTGCCACGGGAGCCCTTGGCGAGGCGAGGGATCCCAGGAGCACCTGGAGGGGTGAGGTGAAACTCTGCCTCAGCTTCTCCTGCAGTGCCAGGAGAATGAGGGGTGAAACCAGTGTATCCCAAACCTGACCCAGGACATCCCAAACCTGACCCAGCGCATCCCACGCCTGACCCAGCGCATCCCAAACCTGACCCAGGACATCCCACACCTGACCCAGCGCATCCCAAACCTGACCCAGGACATCCCACACGTGACCCAGGACATCCCAAACCTAATCCAGGACATCCCAAACCTAACCCAGCACATCCCACACCTGACCCAGCACATCCCAAACCTGCCCTAAACCAGCACATCCCAAACCTAATCCAGGACATCCCACACCTGTAACCTAGCACATCCCACACCTGTAACCCAGCACGGGCCCTGGTCCCTCTCTTAGCCACTAGCTGATGCTTTTTGGACAGTGGCCCAGAGGGGTGACCAGACCATGGAGGATTTCCTGGCTGGAGCTCAAGCTGCTGGTGTGGATGGAAGGAGTCACCAGATGTGCCAGATGTGCTGGAGATGAGGGAAGGAAAGCATTGTGAGGGGTGGGACCTTCAGGGTGTGACAGTGACCCCAACTTCATGTTCTAACCACGGCACAGGAGCCTCAGCTGCTGCTCAGGGTGACCGGGTGGCTTCACCTGCTAGGACAGAGCAGAATCCTGCTGTCACCACGCATCCCCCAATGATTCCAACCCTGAGCCCTTCCCTAGGGCCTCCCACAGCTTCATCCACCCAAAAATGCGGAACCTGAGCCTGAGCATCCCTTTGTGCCATGGAGAGGGACAGCAGAGCTGCCCTGAGCTAATTCACTCGCCTGAAGTGTGAGACAGAAGGAAAAAACCACCCACCAAAGGGGTTTTTTTTCCAGGAATTGCAACAAAAGCCTGGATTTCCCAGGAGTTGGGAGATACCCTGGTCCTTTCTGCGCCACAGACCATGGGGCTGCTCTGGAGCTGCGTCCCACTGTTTGTGTCACTGTTTGAGCTGAGTCCCACAGTTTGTGTCACTGTTTGAGCTGAATCCCGCCGTTTGTGTCTGACTGAAGCACAATTTTAACACACTGCGCATTCCCTGACCCACAGGATTCCATGGGGCTGGTCCTGGCTGGACAAAATTCCAAAGGCTCCGTCCTCGCTAGGGCGTGGGGTTGGAAATGCAGGAATCTCCTCACGGCCCTGCTCACGTTCTGCAGCCGCCCCGGGGCAGGGCCCATCCTCACCCCGGTAACCCCTCACCTCGTTACTCACACTCGGTTATTTTGCTGCACACAACGCCTCACCTGGGGAGCCCAGCAACCTGATTTGGTTAATTTTTCAGCGGTTATTTTTAAAAATGCACGAAATAAAGGAACAGGAGCGAAAACTTCAATTATTTACTGGAATGCAAATTGGGGTGAGCGTCATCCCAGCATCAGCTGGTTCCAAGCAAGGGGGAATTTATCGTTTGGTGGGTGGTAGTTCCCAGGGCAGGAGTGTCACTGCAGGAACCCCTTGGTTTGTTTTTAATCCAAGGAGACACAAATCCCGAGTGCTTCCAGGGAATAACCAGATTCCCAGGAGGAGAAGGCAGAGCAGTTGGGTATTTCACATCCCTTTTACAGCTTAGACACAAAAAGGCCACTCGATTTTAGCAAATCAAGTCCTGAGGTGGCACAAAAATGAAATCTATGCCCAGGGGCAGAGGAATCCCCCAAACCCATCCCATTGGAATGTGCCTCACCTGACCACAGATGGGACTCCAGGGCTGGATGAGGGGTTTGGGATCCAGGACCTGGTGTGGACAGTGAGGTTCATTTTTCCAGCATCTGGAAGAGCCACAAAAGGAAGGAGGGGTGACAGCCACAGTGAGTGGAAGCTGCTTTCAGCCATGAGTTTTCCATGGAAAACATCTCCTTTGGATTATTCCGGTTTGGCCTGAGCTCCTCCTGCCGTTCCCTCTGGCCCAGAGCAGATCCTGAGGCCATGTCCTGCTGCTTTCCCCTCCCCTGTGTCGCTATCCCGGCCCCTCCTCAGTCTCACCGCAGTCAAATCCGGCTCTCCCGGCCCTGCCATGCCCCCAGGCAGGATTTGCAGGGAGTCCATTTAAAATGATATTAACAAAACAACTTTGACTTAATTAAAGCCAATTATTGACAAACCCATCTCCTCACCGGCTGGCCAGTGTCAAATGATTGGATTTCCTCTCTCACCACCTGACTCCGAGCAGGGATCGCAGATATTTCCTGGATTTCTGGAAATCGCCGTGCTGCTCGTGGCAGGCAGCCAGGCTTGCGGAGAGCTGGAGGCTCTGTGGCTCCTGGAGGATGGAATTCCTCCCTGGCAGGGTGGGGAGGCCCTGGCACAGATTCCCAGAGGAGCTGTGGTGGGGAAGGTGGGAGATCCTCAAGGACAGACCTTTAGCTGGATGTGGTTTAGGTTCAGCCCAGCTTCACAACAAAGGATGAACTTCCTGAGGTCACCAGCACCATTTACTGAGTTGGGATGTCCTCCCTCAACCAGAGCTGTGGAGAAATCCCATCTCCAGCGGCTCCTCAGGCTTCGTGCTGAGGCCTCTCCCTCAGTGGAGATTTGTTCTGGGAACTCGCAGCAGGCTCTGCCCATGGAACGCACACGGATGGGGACAGCCTGAAAGGAGAAACCAGCAAAGCCCAGATTTCCATGGAGAGCAGGGATGGGGTAAATTCCAGCCGGCTCTGAGCACAGAGTCTCCCTTTTCCAGAGGAGCTGGTCACCTCCCCAAAGGCCGCGCTCGGAAATCGGCTCTCATCAATAGCTGAACGTGCCCAGGGCAGCATTTAAATGCCTCTCCTCGGTGTCCCCGTCCCCTGCACCATGTCACCGGGTCACCTGCTGCACATGTTAATGCCCCCCCGGGTGAGGGGGTGCTGCCTGCTGGCTCACCCACCCTCCTCTGTATTCAGTCCCTGTGCATGCCCTGGGTTTGCGCCCTTGTCACTTATTTCATTCTGAATCCAAACACTGCCACACAATGCACTTGACCTTCGCCCCGGAGGGAACACTCCTGGGACGGAGGAAGAATTCACTCTTTATTCCTTTCTAATTCGAGTTGTTCCTGCACTGTCCCGGACAAATCCCCTCATACACAATAGGAATCCAGGCGTCTGTTCTCCCCAGACCCGGGACTCGGGGCAGGGCTCCTCCTCCCGCCACAGCTGCTCCTCCTTCTGCCCCGTCTGGATTTCACTCCTGCATCTGTCCCCATTAACCCCGGTCACACGGGGCAGCAGCTCCACAGGGGATGCCTGGGATGGGCTTTGTGCCCCTGCCAGACTGGCTGGGCACTGCAAGAATCCGCCGTGGGCAGGGAGAATCCCAGAATCCCAGAATCAGGGAATGGCTTGGGCTGGAAGGACCTTAAATCCCATCCCGTGCCACCCCTGCCATGGCAGGGACACCTCCCACTGTCCCAGGCTGCTCCCAGCCCTGTCCAGCCTGGCCTTGGGCACTGCCAGGGATCCAGGGGCAGCAACAGCTGCTCTGGGAATTCCACTTCAGCCCCTCCCCACCCTCCCAGCCAGGAATTCCTTCCCAATATCCCATCCATCACTGCCCTCTGTTCATGGGAAGCCATTCCCTGTGTCCTGTCACTCCCCACCTTGTGAAAACTCTCTCTCCATCTTTCTGGGAGCCCCTTCAGGTCCTGGAAGGCCACGAGAAGGTCACCCCAAAGCTTCTGATTGGCAAGAGCTGCTCTGAGGATGTTTATAGGGAGCTCCTCCACCTGCTGGACTCACCTGTCCCCACCCCAGAGGGGTGGAAATGTCCCAGATCCCCTCCTTGGGCCACTCCAGCTGTACCAAACCTGCTGAGGAAGAGCCTCACATTCCCTGACTGCTTCACCACCCATCCTCTGCGTGGGACACCCCATGGGAGCCTCACCCAGAGCCAAATCACTTAACCCCTGCAAGGCCCAGCCTTCTTTTCCCAGGGAACCTGGAGCGGCCTTCTCCAGCTCTGAGCATTTATTCATCCCCTTTCCTTTTTTTTCCCCTCCTGTTGTGTTAACAGAGCATCTAATGTGACTAAATAGGACAACCTGCTCTCCCATGCCCATGAAAAATGAATTATGTGCTCTCCCTGGGCTCCCTTCCCCCTTCTCCTGGTGCTCTTCCCACCAGGCCACCCTGGGACGTGGTGTCCCCTGAGCAGAGCTTGCGGAGGGGCCGGGGAATCTCCCCGGGCACAGTGGGAACCGTCAGCTGGAGCCGGGGACGCGGTGCAGGCAGAGTTTGGGGGAGCCGGCGGAGGAAGGGGTGTGTGTGCGTGTGGGGGTGGAATCCGAGCACAGAAAGCAGTCAAGTGGCAGCTTACCCCGTGAAATATTAATCATCTCTGCTTCTGCAATTTCGGCAATGCGTTCAGGCCCACCACTGCTGAATATTTCATCAACACCACTCACTTCCCACTGCACTTCTCCCACTTTTCTCTCTCCCAGAGACCCCTCTCCCACCGCTGCCCCCCAGCCCTGGCCTGGCTGCCACCAGCGCCAGCCACGGTCACCAGCTCCATCCTCCATCCCCGTCCTGGACGTCCCAGAGGTGACACCACCCCAGCGCCGCTCCGGCCACGGTCCCCAGCGGCAGGGAGCGAGCAGAGAGGCCTTTCCGAGGGAGGAAGATCATCGGCCCCGTTGGGAGAGGAATATAAGTGCGCATCAACAAGTCCCGTGCTGAATAATCCATGAGGCAGGGCAGGGCAGAAATGCTGACTCCGGGCTGGGAGCTTTTTAAACCGTGGAGTCTCTGTTCCTGCAGCCCCGGCTGGCTCAGCGGGAGCACTTTGGGAGAGCAGCAGACGTGCCAGGGTGAGCCTCGCTGGGGCCAGGCGGTTTTCACCTCGGGCTCCCGAGCGCAGCTTTCCCTGCCTGATTCCTCCAGGACAGACAGATCTGTGTGGAGCAGGGTGTGCTGGGTGGCTGAGGCAGCCGGGGCAGAGCTGGAGTTGCACAAGGACCGTGGAGGATCTGCCAGGAGACCAAAGCACCGTGAGCTGTTGGTGCTCTGATCCCCCAGGGGGGTTTAACCCTCTGCTCCCTCCTGCTAACACCCGCTGGGAATCTCCAGCTCCCTCATCCCAGCCCTTTTCCATCCATTCTCTCCTGTTCCACCCTTTCTCTCTGCTCCATTCTCACCCTTTCTCCTTCTCCTGTCCATCCTTACCTCACTTTTAAAACTCACACGGAATCAGTGGCTCAGAAGGCTCAGGCTGACCCGTGAACGCTGCACTTTCGAACCCTCAGACCCAGGATTAACCCATGATTAAACATCTGTGTGATCCCAAAGGGTTGTGAGGAGGTGCAGGGAATGAACCAGGCTGCTCTGGGATCAGAGACTCTCTCCTCCTGGTGCCTCTCAGTGCCTGGGGAGATTCCTGGTGCTGATGGGGAGGCCTGAAGGGTTGTGGGCTCAAAACCTCTCGCTCCACCAGGGATGTAGTGGGAAAAAATCCTGCAGGGATGATGGAGAGAGATTTTACAGGAGCATGGAGTGCCAGGGCAGGGGAGGAGGGCTGAAGGATGGCAGGGAGCTCAGCTGTGGGTTCTGACACCAGCACTGATCCTCCAGAACCTGGAGAGCAACGCTCCGGCTCCTCTTCCCACAAAGCGCAAATCCCAGCCAGGCTCCAGCACTGTTATCTGAGAGCAAAAACCCGGATTTTGGTCAGGGAATGCCTCCAGCCTCCTTGGAGCAGGGCAGGGCTTGCTCTGCACATCTCACCAAAACATTCCTTTTGTGCACCGTGTGAAACAAAACGTGCGCTGGAGAAGCCGCTGGAAAATATAGAATGAGATAACTCAGTCTGATTAATGTAGCGTGCTGCCTTCCCCCTTTTTATTAAAAATTCACAAGGCTTCCCCAGCCCTTCTCTCAATTAAGCAACTTGTTTGTCAGGATTATTTGTTACGCATTTTCATAAACATTTGATGAATTATATGCAAACATCTCACTAATGTATTAACAAGGCTGAGGTTTTAATTACCCAACACTCAGGGAGAGTGGGCTCAAGGCTCCTCCCGTGGAGTTAATTGTGCTCTCTGCAGTGCCTGGGCAGCACAGGGGGAGTTTTCCTCAGGGGGAAATCCCAGCACTGCGGCAACAGCCCTGCCCAGGCTCCTTGTGAGCCCCAGCTGCAGCCCCACGGAACCCAACTCCTTCCAGAGCTTCCCTTCCCTCTGCTGAACGGCCGTGGCTTCACCCAGACTCGGCAACGAGGAGCTGGGAGCCGATAAAATCAGTTTTCCGTCAGTCCTGGCTCGTTGTTTGTCACACAGGGATGGGGTTTTTAAGGGACAGAACAGGAGAAGGGCCGTGTTCCATCCCCCACTCGGCATCTCCAGCTCGGGAGGACGTGGAAAGTTTCATGGAATGCTTTGGGTTGGGAGGGACTTCAAAGCCTATCCGAGTTTTTAGAATGTTTCACTTCCCAAAAATAAGTTAGAAACCCCTGAAAGTCCACCTTTGTTAATTTATTACAATTAAATTAAAGATTAGCTGTGGTCTGACATTTGTGCGGGAATTATTTGTTCAATATAATTCCTTTATTATTTGGTCAGAGCTGTACACACTCACTACTCATGACCCCTGATGACGTCCTGACATATTCTGATATGATAGAACCGACAACTATATGAAATATTTCTTTTTTAGCTTTATTTTTGAGCCTCTGATTTTATTTCCTGTTGTCTTCATTCCCAAACCGGGAGATTTGCAGCGTTTGATACCCTTATTTTAGCCAGGCAAGAATTTAAGATGCTTCTTCTAAAATCAGCTTCTCCCCTAATTAGTCCTGAGCCCTTTTCTTTTTTTCCCTTTTTTGGAAATATTAAAACATCAAACTCTTTCATTAGGGCAGTGAATGACACGGCCTTTGATTAATAAAATGGAACCAATTGCTAATTAGCCGTTCATTAATGGGCCATTTACTCTGTGACACGGGAGCAATAATGGGGCTTGTAGGATGCGTGGATGACACTCGTCCCTGTCACAGATTTGTAACCAGAGCACAGGTGACAACCAGGGGAGCATGAATGGGAGTTGAATGGGAGTTGAATGGCTCTTCAGATGAAATTAAAAAGAAATTAATTGTTTCAAGGCTCGTATTGCACGGACAAGGAACTCATGGAATTGTGGAATCGTGGAATGGTTTGGGTGGGAAGGGACATTAAACCTCACCCAGTGCCACCCCTGCCATGGCAGCGACACCTCCCACTGTCCCAGGGTGACCCCAGCCCCGTCCAGCCTGGCCTTGGGCACTGCCAGGGATCCAGGGGCAGCCACAGCTGCTCTGGGAATTCCATTTCAGCCCCTCCCCACCCTCAGAGCCAGGAATTCCTGCCCAATATCCCAACCAAACCCCTGAATTCCCAGTTCCTCTCTAATCCAAACCTGGTCTCCAACTGCCCTGGAATGAACCCAGAACGCTGCTTCAGCACTTCCCTGGGAGGGGACATTGAGCTCTGGACATGCTGGGGTGACAGCACCAGTCCCACCAGGACGGTGACAGTGTCAGTCTCACCAGCACAGGTACAGCAGCAGTCCCACCAGCACAGGGACAGCCCCAGTCCCACCAGTGCGGGGACGGCTTTGGGAGCACCCGTCCCACTCCGGTGTCGTGGATGGTCCCTCCATTGCCCACATCCCCTTGCAGGGTGACAGCTCCAGCCAGGAGTGAGCTGTGCTGTCCCTCCCCGCTCCCAGCCAGGCTGGGGCAGCCGGTGAATACAAATCAAGGCAGCAGCGTTAATAGTCTCATTACACTGAAATCCAACGGCCTTTTTTAATATTCAGAATCAAAGGCGCTTCACCACCAGCAGATTCTTTTATATTTCTCTTTTTTTTCTTTTTTAAATGGAGCCCTGAATCTCATTTCCCACTTCCTCCTCATCCTCCTCTAATATCTATTTTTTAAAAATTTATTTTATTTTTTTTAGAATTATTTTAAGCCAGGATAAACCACCAGGGAAGGGCCATGGTTATAAACAGATGCCACTCGCAGAGGGGCTGGGAGGCCTTCCCGTCATTAGATGATGCTGAACTTTGAACTTGTGATTTGGAGGCTGCTTTTTCCAGAGAGGAGGAGGAGGAGGAGGCAGCCGGGATGAGGCCGGGGTGGAGGGAGCTTGACGGGGCCTCTCTGGTGAATTGCTGCTCTGCCCAGCCCAGGAACGCTCTGCACTTCAAATCCTCGCCAGTCACTTTGAAGCTCCTCTCTCTTAATCTCTCTCTCTCTTTCTCTCCCTCTCTCCGCCTTTTTCCCCCTCGCACCGATGAATCATTCATGCCTTTTTTTTTTCTTCTCCCCCTTCTTCCTTCTCAGAGGTTCCTTTAGGAAGAAAAAGGGAAAAAAAGAAAAAAAAAAAAAGGAGGAAAAAAAAACCTCTCCACACAAAGCCCTGCCTGTGTTTATGTTCTTATTGCTTATTATCACCAATGTAGAACAAATTACTGACATGACACTGCCGAGCCTCCTGATGGAGCTTCCCGGCGTGTTTTAAATGGAAATGCTCCATGGGGCACGGGAATGTGCCGGGAAGAGTTTGCAGGGAGCAGGGAGGGAGCCTGGAGCTGGGAGAGTTTGCAGGGAGCAGGAAAGGAGCTGGAGCTGGAGCCGCCAGGGGAACAGTGGAATTTGCACGCACGGTTGGTGACTGATGCCACGGGTGGGTGGGAGATGGAAGTTTTGATGGGATCATGGAATGTTTTAGGTTGGAAAAGCCCTCCAAGGCCATGGAGTCTGGCTGCTCTAGCAGTGCTGCCGAAGCCACCACTGAGCCATGTCCCCAATGCCACCACTGACCCTTTTCCCCAATGCCACATCCGCGTCTCATATTCCTGCAGGGACAGGGAATCCACCACTGCCCCGGGAGCTGTGCCAGGGCTGGAAACCCTTTTCCCTGCCACCCTAAACCCAGTCTCAACCTTCCCTGGCACAACTCGAGGCTATTTTCCCTTGTCCTGCAGGATGGGTTTGGCAGACTCTGGGAAAGCTCTGGAGTTTCTCCAGCAATGCAATTCCTCATCCTGACAAGGGGATATCTGGGCTCTTGGAACACATTCTGCTCCCAAACTGACCCAGGAACGGGCTGATCCCAGGTTTGTAGCCACAGTCACGTTCATTCCTGGTCCTTGCTGAGGAGGATGGCTGGACCTGCTGTCCCTGCTCTGGCCACCCCAGACGCTGCTTGGACCAAGGCCTCCCCTCCATCCCAACCAGGAATTCCTTCCCAATCTTTGCATGGACAGCTCGACACCTCCTGGCTTGTGGGGCAGGGCAGAGCCGGGTGCTGTGCCCCTCATCGAGGTCAGGAAAATTCCACGGGGACACTCAGCTTTTCCCAGCTCCTGGGAGGCCTGGGCAGATGGATGTGGGGTTAATGCCACTGGAAGGGGTTGAAATGTCGAGGGGGTTGTGCAGCACTCGTTTCCCCCCCCCCGACACCTGGACTTGGCCGCAATTAAGTCCTGATGCACTTAAGCATCCAGCAAACTTCGGGAATTCAGGCTCTGGAGCTCGGGAAGCTCCGTAGATCTTTGCTTAATGCTGTCTCAGAAGGAGGAGAAGAGCTTTTGCTGTCACTGAGTGCCTCCCAGGTGCTCCGAGGATCCCGAGGGCTGTCCGGTGCAATCCCAGCCCAGTCCAGGGTTTGAGTGCTTGATCCATCCTGACACCGGGAATCCCTGCGCGGGTTGAGGCTGGACTGAGTCCCCACCTCTTGGTTGTGTTTCTAGACCACATCCTGGGAGATGCCAGAAGCAGCCACGTGGTTTTCCAGGCAGGAATCTTCCAGCCTTCCCGCAATTCCAGAGGCTGGGACTCTGGATGTGATCCCAGCCTGCCCAGCCCAGGCAGGAACTCCCGTGTTCCCTCTCTCTGCTCACCCCACAGCAGCAGAACCCTTCTCCAGGCGTGCAGAGCCAGCCCCGAGGTTTTATTAGATGAGATATGACCTATTTAATATGTAAAATATAAACAGCTTTGCCATTAATAATGAATATTTGGGGCTCACTCCAGCTGTTCTCGTGGAGCTCCGTGATGGAGTGTTTACCATGGATTTTGGCTCCCAGGAAAATATTTTCACTGATGCAATGCTCTGCAAACCCCCTGGGTCTCTATTATTATTAATAATATTATTAACATCATTGTTATTACAATTGTTGCTGTTGTTATTATTATTTTAGTTATTTTTATGTATAACCTGATCATTTTTCCGATAAATTCAGGGCAATGAGGGTCACCAGGAAGCACGTGAAGGGTGCCCACCTCCTCTTCCAGGTGTGCTGGGTCATTTCTCTCCATCCCTGGCTGATTTTATCCCCAAATTCCAAGTACAACTCCAAGTCCACCACGCAGGGAAGCCACTGTGGGATGGAAGGGGCTGATTTACCCGGCGGCAGCCGCTTTAATTAAACCTGGTTTAATCAGGCACTGCTTTCCCACCCCACAAAGGTGCTGGCTGGGGAATGTGAGGGTGACAAGGACAGGACACACGCTAGGGGCAGAGATCCAGAATTCCCACTGCTGCGGCTGTAAAAACAGGGAAGGATTTCCTCAAAACAGTTTTCCTTCACGGCTGGGACCCACAGTGGGAACAGGAGACCTCGGTGTGCAACGGGGACATCCAGCGGGGACATCCAGCAGTGACATTCAGCAGGGACATCTATGGGGACATCCAGCAGGGACATCCACCAGGGACATCAACTGGGGACATCTACAGAGACATCCAGCAGGGACATCCAGCAGGGACATCCAGGAGGGACATCCATGGGGATGTCCAGCAGGGACGTCCATCAGAGACATCCAGCAGGGACATCCAGCAGAGGAGGGGACACGTGGCTCCCCCTGCCAGGACAGCCCCAACAGCTGGAAGAGGAGCAGGAGCCACAATAAATGTACAGGTGTATTTATTTTTAGGTCAAACCAGACCAGACTGGTGGATTTTTTGGCAATCTGGTCAAAAAAAAAAAAAAAGAGAGAGAAGGAATTGGGCTGAAAGGAGCTGTGGTGTGTGAAAGTGGAATGACATTGCTTTAGATCAGGTTCGAGCTCCCTATCCCAGCTGGAACTTTCAGGTGAATCACACATCCCGCCTGCCCCTTTCCCAGGAAGTTCTTTTCCACCCTTCACGCCTCGGTTTCCCCACCCACCCCGCAGAGTTTGCCCCCCTGGGGTTTTCTTTTGCTCTTAACAAACACCGTGAGGCTCTTACTGCCTTACAATTGTTGCTGTTGTTATTTCTCCGTCGTGGCTTTGTCTGTCCTGCACAGCTGAGGGACATTGCCGTGGGCTCCAGCCTTCCTCGCCCCTTGGCCTGGTGGTGGCCAGGCTGGAAAAATTGTTTTTATTGCCTGGAGTGTGCCAGAGGCAGGGAGGAGGAGGAGGAAGGAGGGGAGCGGTCGGTGTGTCCAAGGAGGTCATTGGGGTAGAGGGTCCCCTGTCCCACTAGGGTCAGACCTTTCCCCCCCAGTGGCCAGCTGTGGCACCCCTGGACAGTCCCTGGGGCACCCATCTCCCCCTGGAGCACCCATCTCTCCCCACAGCACCCATCTCTCCCTGGAGCACATTCTGACCCCACATGGATAAGAGGAGAATTTTCCTCAATCTTTTCAAATCTGCACCCGTGCGACTGATGCCAGTGAACCAAAACACTCCTGGACCAGGAGAAGCTCCGGTCCTCTCCCTCCACCCAGGGCTCTCTCCTTCCCTTCCCCACAGCTCTCAATTATTTAATTTCCCCTCCCCCTGGCAGCATCTGAAAGCTGAGCGCCTTAAATACAAATCACCTCCGAATCATTACGAGCAGGACCTTTCGGCCTCGTTCAGAGCAGCGGGCCCCGAGTAATGAGCTCTGCTGAGAGTTTGCTGCATTCCACATCCAAAGGGCAGAAAGGATGGGATTGGGGAAGGGGGAGGGAGGCGGGAGGAAGGCCAGACCCAGCTGGGGAGGTGAAATATTTGCCACTCACTCACCTTTTCCTGCAGGTCCAAGTGCTCCTGAGCTGGGGTGCCTGAGCTGGGATCGGGTGGAGGAACAGGGAAGTCGCAGCTGGAAATTCAAACCCTGAGGTGCTCAAATGTCCTTCTGGGGCTGGGATCCCACCCTGGGCCTTGCCCCCAGCAGACCCTGAGCAATCCCTCGTTCCCAGGAGTTGTCTTCCCCTTCCTTCCATCACCTCTGTCCCTTGAAGGGACTGTCAGGGACCCCTGGGTGCCCTCCCACATCTCCAACCCCAGTCCCTCTGGTGCGGGTGCCAGCTTCCCTCAGCCCACCCTGCTTTCCCCAGGGCACCTGTGCCCCCCTCAGAACGCCCTGGGCAGGTGGGTGTCACTGCCTGCAGGTCCCCATGGTGCCCAGGGGCTGGACATCACGGCCTGGGGGTCACCACAGCCCTGCGCCCGGATTTAGGATGGTCTAGGCTCAGGCCCTGGAGGTGTCAAATGATTCCTGGAAAGAGCAGCACGGGAAAATCATTGTGGACCCTTCAGTCATGAAAATGCTGCCCTCTGCCCCTGGGGGATCCTAGGGCACCGGCAGCACCGGGTCAAGACTTTCACTGTCCCTGCACCTTCAGCGTCCATAGCCAGGCTGGGAATTCAAGCCCTGAGATGCTCAAACATCCTTCTAGGGCTGGGGTCCCTGAGTCTCCTGTAGAGCTCTCTGCAGGTCCCTCCCGGTCCCTGGGATCAGTGCTCGGAGCTTTCCACCTGCTCCAGCAGTGCCAGAGAACTCCCACACGAGGACTAACACCCCCAGGACAGACCCCATCCCCGGGGACAGCAGGACCCGGCCAGGACTGCCCTGCCCACCCTCCCTGCCCGGGAAAAGGTGAGGAAGGAGCAGGGAGAAAACGAGAGCAAACCCTTGCGCCGCAGACTTCAAAGTCCTCGTCAGCAGGAGCCTTCGGAACAGTTTAAGTACAAAATGAATTGTTTTAATATTTAATCAGCCTATAATAGGCCCGGGATCCCAGTGGAGATGGTTTGCAGCTGAAAGGATGTCCGGAGCGAGTATCCCCCCTGCAGAGGGGACAGGGGCCCTGCAGGAGCCCTGGGACGCCAGGAGGGACAGTCCCCTCCCTGCCCGGGGTGTGACACCACACCAGGACCCTCTCCCAGCCTCTCACCTGCCTGGTGCTGAGGGCTGGGAGTGCCATGGCTTCAATCCTCACCCTGCAGGGATGATTTCATTCTCTGATGAGCTCAGAATAAATTCCAGCCCACTCCCACCCGCTCAGAAACGCTTACCCCAGGGGTCAGAGCCCCTCAGCCGCTGCTCTCAGGGCAGTGTGGGGACACCCAGCCACGCACAGGGCACAGCCCCAAACGCTGGCATTACCCAGGAGAAGCCCTTGACCTGTGAATTGGGGTCTGGGGATGTGCAGGGACTCAGACCAGGTCTGGCTCAGCTCATCCTTTCCCCTCCAGCCTCTCCCCTTGGCTCCGCAGGTCCTGGCTGGAGCTTGGAGCCCAAAGCCGCTTCCCCACAATCCCGGGTGGGCCCAGCCCCAGCCCCACCCACACCTCGGAGATTTTAAACTAAAGAGGGTCGGATTTTGGTAAATATGAGGAAAAGGTATTTTTGCAATGAGGGTGAGGAGGCCCAAGCACTGAGGTTTCCCAGAGAAGCTGTGGCTGCCCCCGGATCCCTGGAAGTGTCCAAGACCAGGCTGGACAGGGCTTGGAGCATCCTGGGACAGTGGAAAGGAATGGGATGATCTTTAATGTCATTCCCAAACCATTCCACGATTCTCCACTGCCAGGCTCCCACCTAGCCCACGCAGGTGGGTGTTGAGAGCAGGGAAGGAGCCAGCCCTGCCATGATTGGTGGCTTTGGTGCCTTTTTCCTTGGCACAGGGACAGGTTTTACCCCTGCCCTGGGATCGGGATCTCTGTGGGATCGCCAGAGTGCAGGCAGGGAATTAGGGAGCAGCAGCAGCTCCAGAGGCACCCGAGATGCCCCCATGGATTTTCCCCCAGGAGGACAGAGCATGCCCCAAACCGCAGAATAAACCAACCCTGCATTTCCCAGCCTTTGCCAGAAGGACACCCCCCAAAAAAACCTTCCCGGGGCTCCTTTTGGGGGGAAATCCCCAGAGCCACCCCAGAGTGGGGCAGCCCGGCTCGGCCCGGCCAGGCGGGAGGATGCTCTGATAAGGATCCTGGGGAAAAATAAATCAGCTTAAACCCATTATCCATCGGGGCCGCGCTTCCATTAGAGGATCCTCTACCCAGAAGCTGCCGGAGCCTCCCGGGGCTCGGGTTTCGGCCGCGGAGCTCTCAGGACCCCGCGGAATGCGATAAATAACGCGGGACCGGGGAACGCGCCCGGGTGTTTTCACCGGGATCCTTCGAGGGAGGAGGAGGGGGAAGGAGAGAGAAGATCCGAGCTCTGCTCGGCTTCATCACCTTCCTACCAGCACCATCTCCTGGCCAGCGCCGGCCCCTGGGCCACAGGCAGCCCTGGAACCGCGGAATATCTTAGGTTGGGGAAGAACTTCGGGATCATCGAGTCCAGCCATTCCCCCGGCGCTGCCAAAGCCACCGCTGTCCCCAAGTGTCACATCCACGGCTTTAAATCCCTCCAGGGATCCCTGAGTTTATCCACGGCAGGGTTGGGATTGACTCCTTCCCTTGGAGCCCCTGGCTGGTCCCTGCTCTGGGTTTGGGGTGGAACCCGCAGCGTTTCTGTCTCTGCAGCCCCCCTGCCCCGGGTTTGGGGCAGAACCCGCAGCGTTTCTGTCCCTGCAGCCCCGGCCGTGCCCGGTCCTGGTTTGGAGAGTCCGAGGAACTCTTGGAATGAAGGAAGGGATGGGATCCATCCCCCCGAGAGGCTGCAGGGCACCGGGAATGGGCTGCGGGGGGCATTGGGTGTCTCACCTTGGCATGAGCACAAGGAAAGGAGGGAATTCCTCCCTGTGAGGGTGGGGAGGCCCTGGCACTGGGTGCCCAGAGAAGCTGTGGCTGCCCCTGGATCCCTGGCAGTGCCCAAGGCCAGGCTGGACGGGGCTTGGAGCACCCTGGGACAGTGGCAGGTGTCGCTGCCATGGCAGGGGTGGCACGGGATGAGCTTTAAGGTCCCATCCTTAAATCCAATCCATTCTAAAAACCCACAATGCCTAAAGAAAGGAAAGATACGGACACAAATGCTGTACAAACCCCCGTGGATGTGTGATGGTCTGGCACGGTTGGGATGGACCCTGCACCCCCCTCCCCAAAGACCACCCTGGACGGTTGTGAGGACATCCTGCAGCCTCGCTGTCCCCTCCAGCCTGGTGCCACCACCCCACGCTGGCCCTGGGAGCCATTTTCTCCTTGCCCAGCAGCAGCAATCCCGAAATTCCCAAGGAGGGAGCAGCAGGAAGGCAGGAGGGGTCGGAGCTGCTGCCCTACACTCCCCGCAGAGCCCAGCCCAGCACCCCCAGAGCTGCCGGGAGTTCCAGCGCTGGCCGGGCCGTGTGATGGCCCCGTATCTGTCCCCATGGCCCCGTATCTGTCCCCACGACCAGCAGGATGTGAGCGGCCGGCGCCTGGGACACGAGTTAAACGTCCCCGAGAGTGAATTCCGCCCGGGGAGCGGGGCAGTGACACATCAAAGCCCCGAGCGGCCCTGCAGAGCTGCTGTCCCCGGGGCCTCGGCTGATTTATCTCCCTCCAGCTCCAGCCTCTGCCCTTCTGTCCCAGCGCGTGGCCGTGGCTCACGGAGCCGCTGCTGCTCCTGCTGCTGCTCCCTTCTCTGCCCCAGATCCTCCAGCTGCTCCCAGAACCGCGCCAGGCTGTCCAGCATTCCCGCTGGGCACTGTGGCCATGGAATCCGGGCTCCTCATCCACACCTGGGCACTCGTGGGCTTGTTCCAGGCTGTCACACCAAGGAATTAAAGCCAATTCCTGTCATAAATTCCAAACCGCCCTGACCGGTCTCGTGTTGGTGGATCAGCTCTCAGAGGTGACAGAGCTGTCCCCTCTCAGGGCCAGGGCCAGGTCCCATGAAGCAATGGCAGCTCCCACCAGCTCCGCTGGAAGTGTGGGTCAGGGAATCCTGGAATGGGTTGGGCTGGAGGGACCTTAAATCCCATTCCGTGCCACCCCTGCCATGGCAGGGACACCTCCCACTGTCCCAGGGTGCTCCAAGCCCCGTCCAGCCTGGCCTTGGGCACTGCCAGGGATCCAGGGGCAGCCACAGCTCCTCTGGGCACCCTGCACCAGGGCCTCCCCACCCTCAGAGCCAGGAATTCCTGCCCAATATCCCATCCATCCCTGTTCTCCTTCACCTTAAGGCCATTCCTGGTGTCCCAGCACTCCATGCCCTCAGGAGAAGTACCTCTCCAGCCTCTGGAGGTGAAAGAAGGGCCCATCCTTGATCCCACCTGCACCAACCCGCGAGGGAAGAGGGAAAACAGGAGCTGCTCCAGCGAAGGGAACAGGGAACATTTTGTTCCCATTTACTGGGACAACTCTCAGTTTTCTGTCCCCTGCAGGACAATCCCAAGCATCTGGAGTGATTTTCCAGGTGCTGACCCTGCCTGAGCAGGGAGGCTGGACCTGAGGACCCTCTGAGGTCCCTTCCGAGCCCATCCCATGATCCTGCGGGAGCTACCGGGGGTGCCGGGGCAGCTCTCGGGTCTGAGCTCCCAAACCCTCCCTGACCCTCCCACAGCCCTGGAGCATCCCAGCCATGCCCAGCTGGACTCTGCCCTGTCCCCCTGGTGCCAGCTGTGTCCCCGGGAGCCACCCTGCTCCCACGGCAGCCTCGGGGTGACGGGCAAACAGATCCCCAGATTCCCGACCCCACGGAGCCATCCCAGCACCGCCCTGCTCTGTTAATTCCAGGAATGATCTGGAATCCGGGCAGGATCTGAGCCGGGCAGTGCTAGAGGTGGCTCCGTTAACCCCGGCGGTTGGCAGAGGGGATTCCTGGGCAGGGAGCTCCTTCTCAGCCTCTTGTGCTTCAGGGCGTGAGGTTAATTAGGCAGCAGGGTAATGAGGAGTCATTAAACGTGCCTGCCGTGCTGTCAGCGTAGCAAGGGCAGCCCGGGAAGGTTAAAGACGGGATTCTCCTTTTCCCTTTGCCTGCAATTAACCTTTCCATGTTTTCGCAACACGCCGGGCCCCGGAGATGGGCTCGGGGTGTTCTGGCAATTAGCAGAACACAGAAACAAACTTTGCTTTCAAGTCACCGGCAGGAGCCTCTCAGCTCCCAGCTTAAAATAAACAGGAGGACGCAGATCTCCCCTCTTTAAACTCTGCCGCTGTCCCAGCCGAGTTTGGTGGGGGAATGGGGTTTGTTTGGAATTGTTGTCCCAATTTTGCATTCCCCTCCTCGAGTGGGAAGCGCTGGGGGCTCCTCTCAGCTCCCCCCCCCAGCAGTGAGACCCCTTTCCTGCAGCACTGAGGGGTCACAGCTGGGACAGAGCTCCCCAGAACTGGAGGGGAATTATCCCACCCCCTTCTCCTGCACCCCTGGAAATGCTGGTCAATCCAACTGCAAGAGTTGTGGGGCATTCACAGCGAAATTCTGGGCCAGGAGATTCAGAGCGCCCGCTAATTAGCAAGCAGATCTTAATTTAGATATCCAAAACCAGGTGATGTCCCTGATAAATGTATCCCTGGGATACCCAGGAAAAGCAGGGAGATCCCAGGGAGGCAAAATGGGAAAACTCCGAGTAATCCAAGGATTCTGGGTAATCCAAGGATTCTGGTCAGTCTAATGCTGCTCCTGTGGCTGGGATGATGGACAAAGTGGTACCAAACCCCACAGGATTGGGATCAGCCCCTGGCTGCAGGATTCGCTCTTCTCCTGTTGGATTTTCCTAACCCGGAGCAGAGAGCCCCTCCCTGTGGGATCCTCCAGCCTCCAAGGGCTGGGGCAGGTTCTCCCCCTGGAGCAAACTGCTCCAGGCTCGGCAGCTGCACCTGCCGCAGGAAAAACTGGGAATGTGAAGGTTCATGGAGCAGCCAGATGCAGCCTCTGCGTGCCAGGACATCTCCAGCCCGGTGGGGATGGGAAGGAGATGGAGAAACCCCTGCTGAGGGTTGGTTTGGTGGAGCTGGTGGTGGGTGGGGAGAGGGGAAGGATCAGGAGCCTTCTGGGATTCCCTGGTGCAGGATTTCCCACAGATGAGGAAGAGCAGGACTGACTGAGGGGGGAGGACACAGAAGATTCTAGAAAGCTCCAGGTGTTTTTTCCCACTGTGCCGAATTGCCTGGCTCAGTGCAGGAGGTGTTTGCTCTTGCAGGGCTTTGTCAGAGCACTGAGACCTTTCTGCACAACCCTGCTCCTGGTGGGGCTCCTTCCTTCCCTCCTTTTGACCTCCTGAGGGATGGGGGTGACACTCTCAGGACACCCCGGCTCTCTGAACAGGCTGGGGTGACGCTCCCAGGACACCCCGGCTCTCTGCAGGAGCTCCTTCCCTCCAGGGCTGCACCACGGGTGTTTCCAGGGCGCTTTCATTGGTGGGGAGACACCTCGGCACGGAGGAACCTCCCATGGCCGGTGGGTGGGACTGGGTGAGCCTGAAGGTCCCTTCCAGCCCCAACCATCCCGTGATTGTCCAGAAGGTGACAGAGGACAGCAGCTCCTGTCCCTGCACTGCTTTCCCTTCTTAAACCCCCCAAAAAACTCAGTAGGTGACAGACGAGGAGTCTCCACAAGGAAATCCTGAAATCCTTGTCCTCATCAGCCTTGCAGAGGTCATTCTGTGCAGGAGCCCACAGAGCTCCCCAGAAACCAGCATTTCATGAAATGGGACATTGGGAGCATTTTTATAATGAAACTCTCTAAAAACCCCCATTTCCATTCCCTCTCCTTAATCAATGGAGCAGGGAGAGGCTTCCCAAACCCGTCCTTAGCCCCGTCCCAGCGGATCGGCTGGGGTGGGGTGGCAGTGTCTGGTCACATGCGGTGCTTGTGACCCAGCAGCCCTCACAGAGGGCCCAGTGTCCCCTCACAGAGCTGCTTTGAGGCTCCTCACATGGTCCCGTCAGCCCTGACACGCGTGACCGCTCCTGTCCCCAGGCCAGCCGGCAGTTACAAGGCAACTCCTCTTCTCCATGTTTTTCTTCCCCCTCCATCAGGGATGGACACCCCCCCTGAGCCCCTCTGTCCCCCCGTGTCGCCTGACCCACCCCAGGGCTCCGGGGGTGTCCCCTCCTGCAGAGAATCCGGGAATATCCTGAGCTGGGAGGGACCCTGAGGATCATGGATCCAACCCCTGGCCCTGCACAGACCCCCCAAACCCCAGCACTTTCCCCATCCCAGCTGTCCCTGCTGAGCAGTGAGGGGTGCCTGGGGTGAACATGGGGGATCTCAGCAGTGCTGCCCTCCCCAGAACCCTGAAAACTCCAAATTCCGCTGTTTATCCAGCCCAACTCCAAATTCCATTGTTTATGTAGCCCAACTTCGAATTCCATGCTGTTTATCCAGCCCATCTCCCGCCGCGGTTCCTCATCCCCGTTTCCTGGAAAGGTCAATGGTACTCGGAGGCGGCGGTGGCTCTTGGAGGAGAGGCAATTAATCTCTCTGTAATTATCTGTAATCATTCCAGGAGCAATAACCCACTTGTCCCGGCACTTCTCAGAAGCTCGTTAGGCTGACGGGAAGGGAAGGGAAGGGAAGGGAAGGGAAGGGAAGGTCCGGGAAGGTCCGGGAAGGGAAGGGAAGGGAAGGGAAGGGAAGGGAAGGGAAGGGAAGGGAAGGCGTGGGAATGCCCAGGGAAGGCCCAGGAGGAGAAGGAAAGGCTCAGGAAGAGAAGGGAAGGCGTGGGAAAGCCCAGGGAAGGCCCGGGAATAGAAGGGAAGGCCAGGGAATGGAAGGGAAGGTCCGGGAAGTGACGGGAAGGGAAGGGAAGGGAAGGGAAGGGAAGGGAAGGGAAGGGAAGGGAAGGTGGGAGACGCTGGGAGATGATCCAGGGAATTCTGGGCCCTGCGGCTGTGCGAGCTCCGGCCAAAGGCACTGAGGACCTGCCCCAGCCCGTCAGTCACTGCCCACTTCCCACACGGGAAAAATCCAGAGATCCCCGCAGATCTCTGTGGGTTTCACATGATCTGGATCTACTCCTATACTCACAGCACTCGCATTTACTTCAATTTTTAGGGAGTTTGGCCCTGAAGTCAAAATATTCACAGTTCTGGAGCTGAACTATTTAAATGAAGTAGATTCCCCAAAATAAATGAAGATAATAAACAACATTCAGAAATTAAAAGCCCCAAACCCACTTCCATTTTCTATCAGTAAACACCAATATTATTTACAGACATAGGTGTGTATAAGCAAAGGATTAGTTAAACAATTAATTAATTAAACAATTAATTGTTGGAACAATTACACGGGGCAGAGGAGTTTGCTCGGCTCCAGGAAGGTTGGGTTTAAAACCCACAATATTTAGGATTCAGGCAAAGAGAAATTAATGCAATAATTGAGAAATTAATGTAATGATTGAAAAATTAATGCAACAACTGCACCCCAGCTCTGCTGCCGGAGCCAGTGAAACCCATCCTCCCGTGGCACTGCTTTCCACATCTTCGGGACACGGAGATGTCCCCAGTCTGGGACTTCCTGCGAGACTCCTGTGCCCCGAGCGACACCGCGACCCCGCCCTCGGGGCCGTCTGGAGACCACGAGAGGCTCAGCACAAACCCTGATTTATCCGGTGCCAGGCAGGACCCCCGGTACGGCCACACCCCCAGCGGGGACACCGGGACGAAACGTGCGACCTCCGGGGAGCAGCAGCTGGCCCGTGTCCCCCTCGTTGTTCCTCCTGCTGTCCCTCCCGCTGGCCCGTGTCCCTCCCGCTGTCCAGTGTCTCTCCTGCTGTCTCTCCCGCTGCCCCGTGTCCCTCCTGCTGTCCCTCCTGCCGTCCCGTGTTCCTCCCACTGTCTTGTGTCCCCCTCGCTGTCCCCTGTCCCTCCCGCTGTCCCATGTCCCTCCCGCTGGCCCGTGTCCCTCCCGCTGGCCCGTGTCCCTCCCGCAGGCCCGTGTCCCCCTCTCTGGCCCGTGTCCCCCTCACTGTCCCTCCTGCTGTCCCGTGTCCCTCCCGCTGGCCCGGAGCTCCCCGTGTCGCCGAGGCGGGGCTGCAAACGCCCCGTCCCCCTCCAAAGGACTCCAAAGGACTCCAAGGAACTTGACTCCGCTCGGCCCCGGCTGATAAGAAAGTTATGAGCAAAAAAAAACTTCAAGAGTAGGGTCAGCGCGGGCTCGTGGGAACAGCGGGGAGCCGGCTCCGCTTCCCTCTGCGTCCCCTCCTCTGGGGCAGGGACAGTGCCGTGTGCCCGAGCCATCCCGCTCCCCCTCACCCAGCCCGGTTCAGGGAGGGGATGGGGCTCCGACGCTGGAATGATCCCTCTGTGCCGGCTTGGGGGGATCCAGCCTGGAACTGCCGAGGTTTCAGAGTGTGGGGTCCAAGGAGTGTCACCTGGAGTTCCTCTGGGGCTGGGACAGGGCAGGGTGGGGTCCAAGGGGCATCACCTGGAATTCCTCTGGGGCTGGAACAGGGCAGGGTGGGGTCCAAGGGGCATCACCTGGAATTCCTCTGGGGCTGGAACAGGGCAGGGTGGGGTCCAAGGGGCATCACCTGGAATTCCTCTGGGGCTGGGACAGGGCAGGGTGGGCATGGGGGCAGCAAGAGGGGAGAAATGGGAATTTTCATCCCACTGCCTCCAGGTTTTCCCAAGCTGGTGGGATATTTTTCCTGGCTCCTCTGAAGGGCATCCCTGAGACTTCAGGCTCAGAGCTCCGTAAGAAAGGAGAGGAACAGAGGGCAGGAGATGAGCTGGGACCAGCTCTTGCTTTCTTCACTCTTTGTTGCTGTGCTGCTGGGTTGTTCCAGGAGTGAAAAGGGGGGAAGATCAGCCTGGAGGGAGGAAAGGAGAAGGGGAAGCTCAGAGATGAGGGCTTGATGTGAATGGAAATATTTGCAGCAGAAAAGCACTGCTGGAAAGGTGCCAGAGCTGCTCTCCAGCACTCCAGAGCCCTCTGGTACAAGAGGCAGGGCCAGGGGAATGCTGGCAGCCGGGTTTAGGGAACATGACCAGAAACACAGGCACAAACTCTTATTTATTTATTGTAAGCGATGCCAGAGGAGGTGTTGGGCTGGGAGGCAGCTCTGAGCGTTCCACAGCGGCATTCCCAGAGCCCCAGAACACAATCCAGGCCTTCCCGGAGGATGCCTGCACAGAAATACCCCCAGCGTTTGTCAGACGGCACCAGCCCTCCCGACAGCAGGAGGATTCACCGGCTGAGAGCGCTGGAAAAACATCTTCCCAAGGGATTTTTCCCTGCAGGTCCCCGGCAGTCGCTTCCCCGTAACGATTTACCTGCTTGAGTTCCCGAGGGACTGATCCAGGTTTGCCTGCTCAGTCCCAGGGCAGCGGCTCTGGACGTGATGCCTCCGGGAATATTCCCTCCTCCCGGGAATCCCTGATGCCCCCAGGAGCATTCCCTCCTCCTGGGCAGGAGCATTCCCTCCTCCCGCGTATCCCTGACGCCTCCAGGAGCATTCCCTCCTCCCGGGCATTCCTGCTCTTCCAGAGCCCCCTCCCTGCACTCGGGGTAACACTCCTGGAGACCGGGACTCCTCCAGCTGAACCGAAACGCGTTCAGGACCGTAAAAACCGATTAGTGCCCTAATAGGAGCCTTAATTAGTGCAATAATTAGTTCCATAATTAATACAATAATCAGTGGGGGGTGTGGGAGGCACCTCCATCCCCTCCAGGGCACATCCCACGGCACATCCCAGGGCTCACAGCTGCATTCCCTCTGCCACAGGATGAGCACCCAGATGTTGGGGAGGACAAGGTGAACCCCCCAATGATCCTTCCAGATTTTCTCTTCTCTGTAAATCGGATTCCTCTCCCTCCCCACACCCCAAACCCGAGCCCCTCTGGCCCCCGCAGGGCAGTCCCATGCTCATCCCCCACAGTCAAACCCCGGCACTCCGGCTGCAAGAAGCAGCGATTCTCCTTCCCTGATCCGTGTTTGGGACTGCAGAGCCATCGGCGCGTTCCCACAGGTGACAGAGCCAGGAGGGATGGATGCCCTGAGCTGTGGCTCTCTCCAGACCGCAGGGGTCTCTGTTTTCCTGCTGTGAAACAAATCACGGGACCTGGCATCAATTTGGGGTCATTCTCATCACAGAAGCAGCTCAGCACCAGCCTTAGGCCCGAATGTGTCAGGCCCGTGCTGGCTGGACAGGGTTGGGTTTTCCGGGGGTCTCCAAGGGGTTGGAGCCATCCTTTGTGTCGGGCAGAACAGAGACGGCCTTTCACAGCCTGCCCCATGCAGGAACGTGACTGCCCGGAATAGCTTCTGTTCCGTGTCCTTCCCACCAAACCCGGCTTTCAGTCCGTGTCCTTCCCACCAAACCCAGCTTCTGCTCCGTGTCCTTCCCACCAAACCCAGCTTCTGCTCTGTGTCCTTCCCACCAAACCTGGCTTTTCCTCCGGGTCCTTCCCACCAAACCCGGCCTTTGCTCCGTGTCCTTCCCCAGAGGTTCCTGTGGACACCAAAGTGAGATGGGCAAGGGTGACCGAGCTGGAGAACAGAGAGCAAAATGTCTGAGTTCAACCCCTGCCCAAAGAGAAGGGGAAATGGGATACTCAGGACCTCATAAGAATCCTCCTGCTCCAAAAAAAAACCATAAAGGGACAGTCTAAATCAAATATTCAAGGGTCTGAATGAGGTTCTGTTCTCTACTCGGCTCAGACCAACAAGGAGTAAATAGAGACATAATTTTCCATGGATTACCCACAGCTCTAATTCACCACATCTTCACGGAATCATGGAAATGACTCCGTGGAGAGACATAGATCTTTTGCTTTCACACAGAGAATGAAGAAAGCACCCAAACAACCAAAAGAGATGATTCCTGCCCTATTTACAAATGTTGGGCACTGAGAAAAACCAGGCTGGCCCAGTTCTCACCAGCAACTTGGGACAAGTCCTGAAATGAGAGGGAATTGAATCCATCCCTGTGCCTGGACACAGGGAGAAGAGCTGTAACGGGGTAGGAATATAACGGGGTTTTGTCATGAACTGCTGCAGTTTTCCTGGCAGAAGCAAAAATCAGAAAATCCCAGAATCACGGAATGGTTTGTGTTGGGAGGGACCTTAAAGCTCATCCAGTTCCACCCCCTCTACACCTTCCACTATCCCAGGTTTCTCCAAGCCCTGGGACACTGCCAGGGATGGGACAAATCCATCCCTGGATCCTGGATGGCTCAGGAATGTCTCGGTGCAGCTGCTGGACAAATTCCCTACAGGTTCCTGTGGTTTGGAGAGAGGCAGGAGGAGACCCCTGGAAGCACCTCAGGCAGGTGGGGAGCAGAGGGGAGGCTTTGGATCAGGATCAGAGATGGGACTGGACACGTGGGGAGCCGGTGGGGGCTGCAGCTCCTTCCCCAAATTCCAGCTGGGGGCTGCCTGGATCCCATCCCCATGGAGCAGATGCTGCCACTCCCCCGTGCAGCTTTATTTGTTTATTATTTTCACTCCCTCCCAGAGCTGTCCCGTGTTTCTCCTGCTCTTCCCTCCTCCATCCCCATCCCACCCGCAGCCATTGGTGCTGGGGCTGTGCCGGGGAGTTCGGGGGTGTTCCACGAACCCACCCACTGCGGCAGTCACGGGAGGAAGGGACATTCCCGCAGCACCAGCCCCACACAAAAGCCAGCCCCGGGATCCAAAGCATCACAGTTCTCCCGGGAATGCCCAGCGTCCCAGGCAGTGGGAAGGAGCCGTGAGGGGCAGGAACAGCTCCCAGGAGTGCCCACATTCCGTGGTCACCAGGCAGGTAACAGCTGGGGTGGGAAGCTTTGCTGCTCCTGGCGTAAATCTGCAAACAAAATGATTTCTGGTGTCAGGGTGAGGTTCTTCAGGACTCACAGCCCCTCTGGGGAAGGCGTTGGAGGGATCATGGTGCCGGGACAAGGTTCTGGATGCGGGCAGGGAGAGGAGAAGCCCAGGACACCTCTGGAGCAGGGGGTTCAGGGCAGGGAGAGCAGGATGCGCTTGTCACCCCTGTTCCTCCTTTCCTCCATCCCCAGGGACTCTGCTGCAGTATTTATCCACGTAAAATCTGTGTTTGGTGTCCGGAGAGATGAGTCTGGGAAGTGGGAGCTGCTCAGGCAGGGAGGGAGAGGAAGAGGAGATGGAGGAGGGAGGGAGAGGCTGCAGAGCTGAGGATGCTGCCCAGGCTGTGCTCCGGGGCTCCCGGGGAACAGGGACCCCGAGCCCACACGCGGCTCCTCTCAGGCAGGACCAGGCTTGCAGGGTTGTGGTGATAGTTTTCAGTCCTGTTTTCTCTCTGGGAATCACTCCCCAATGTCCGTGTCAGGATTCCAGCGGGTTCAGCTGTGATTTGGGCTTGGCACGGTTAAAATTCCCACTGGGATGGGAATTCTCCAACAGAAGCAGCTCGGCCAGGCAGGCAGGACGGGGATGGTCCCTCCAGGCAGAGTCACCTCCCTGGAGGATCAGCAACACGAGCAAAGCTCAGAGGGTTTGGGGCTGAGCCCTGCTGGTGTTGGTTTCCCATCTGAACAACTCTCCTGATGCTCCCGTGCCTCAGTTTCCCTCAGCTGAGGAAGGGCTGTGCTTCCAAACACCTCGGGATGGGAAAAGCAAGGACTAAACGGGCAGCTGGACAGGAGGAAACAGCGCTCCTCTTTGCCTAAATTTTGGATTTAGTGGAAGATTTGATAAAGTTTAAGGCAAGATGGGGAGAAAGTATTTTCCTCCCCAGGGTCTTGGGGCTGCGCTGCGAAGGGGCCGGGCAGGAGCCACCGAGGGGCCGGGCAGGAGCCGTGTCCTGTGATCCTCTCACATGAGCTCCTCTGCGGAGCCCCGGGGCTTTTGTGCTTCTGTTTTTTTCTCCACCGGAGCTGCGAGGTCGGGCTGGACAGACAGAACAAGCCCCGGGCTCAGGGGGGCTCTGGGCACTACTGCCAGGGTGTTCCTGTGCCACCACCGCTGTCCTCTGGCCCAGAGCTGGCCCTGGGAGCCCGCAGGGACCCCGGGAGGAGTCCTGAGCTGGGTCTGTCCTGTCCTGAGAGCTGTGATCCTGCGGGCACATTCCCCACGGAATGAAGTGGGAAAGCTCTGCTGGTTCTGTGGGGCTGTGGAACTGCCCAGACGTGCAGGGGGTGGTAGAGGTGCCCCAAATCTGCATCCTCAACCTGACAGGAACTGAATGACCCCAGACTAAACCCTACAACTGCCTGGCAGGAGGGGGCAGCTGGGGGGGTCGGGCTCTGCTCCCAGGGAACAGGGACAGGAGGAGAGGGAACGGCCTCAGGCTGGGCCAGGGGAGGCTCAGGGTGGATCCAGCAGGAATTTCCCCATGGAAAGGGTGGTCAGGCACTGGAACTGCCCAGGGAGGTTTGGAGTCCCCGGAGGTTTCCCAGGAAGGCCTGGAGGTGGCGGTCAGTGCCCTGGACTGGGGACAAGGTGGGGATCGGACACAGCCTGGCCTGGATGATCCCGCAGGGCTTTTCCATTGTTTATGATTCCGGGACTGTGGGATTCCAAGCGAGGAGCGGGATGGGTGCAGGAGGAAATCGGGATTGGCCACAGGAGCAGCAACGCCAAGGGCAGGAGGTGCAGTCACTGCTCCACCCCCTGAGCTCCCCAGGTGCCCTCCGTGGCTGCAGGGCCCTGTCAGAGGCTGTTCTCATTCGTTCTCCTCTCAGTTTGCTCTCCTGAGTCATTAAATTCAGCAGCACAAACCCTACCTCACAGTCAACAGCTCTGCCCTGGTGGGATCCCATCCGGCACCGTTTCTGTTTGCTGGGATGATGGAGTTCTCCAGCAATTCATAAACAGAATTGAATCAAGAAATAGAATATCCCAGGTTGGAAGGGACCCCCAGGGATCATCCAGCCCAGCCCCTGGCCCTGCACAGACGCCCCAGCAATCCCACCCTGGGCATCCCTGGCAACGCTGTTCTAATGCTCCTGGAGCTCTGGCAGCCTTGGGAATGTCACCATTCCCTGGGCAGCCTGGCCAGTGCCCAGCCCCCTCTGGGGGAAGAACCTTTCCCTAAAATCCAACCTAAACCTGCCCCGGCACAGCTCCAGCCATTCCCTGGGTCCTGTCCCTGTCATGGGGAGCAGAGCCTGGAGCTGCCCTCGGGAGGAGGTTTCGGGCCCCAGCGAGGTCTGACCTCAGCCTCCTCCTCCTTTCCAGGCTGAACGACTTTTCCTCTATCTAATATCCCACCCCTCCTTCCGCTGCTAAACCACTTCTCTCCCCGGTCTCTCCCTGTCCTGGCAGATCCCAGCCAGACCCCGAGGACGTTCCACAGGCATTATGAGGACTCCTGTCCCCAGCTTCGCCCTCTGGCCCTCAGCAGGAGCAATGGCAGCTCCCACGGCTGTGGCCATTCTCCTGAGCTGCCTCTTCTCAGGGACACACAGCCAGACCCCCCGGGCTGTCCAGCAGAGCACGGTGCCCCTGGAGGTGCCCGGCCAGGAGCAGGCCCACGGGCTGGTGCAGCCCGGCCCTTTCCGGGGCGTCCCAGCTCCCAACCTGTCAGAGAGCGGGCCCTCGGAGCCGCCGCTGCTGCCCGTGTGTGCCAAGCCCGCCGACATCCGCCACGTCTTCAAGTACATCAACACCATCGTGTCCTGCTCCATCTTCGTCGTGGGCATCATCGGCAACTCCACGCTGCTACGCATCATCTACAAGAACAAGTGCATGAGGAATGGGCCCAACGTGCTCATCGCCAGCCTGGCCCTGGGTGACCTGCTCTACATCGTCATCGCGCTGCCCATCAACGTCTACAAGGTGGGGTCCCCGCGGCACAACTGGGATGGGGCTGCTCCCGCCCTGCTGCCCTCGGAGCAGCTCCTGGACAAACTGTGGGTGTCCCTGGATCCCTGGGAGTGTCCCAGGCCAGCCTGGATGGGGCTTGGAGCAGCCTGGTATAGTGGGAAGTGTCTGGATGGGCTTTGAGGGTGCTGGAACCCTTCTGGGATTCCATGATTGTGCTGCTGCTGGGGCCGAAGGAAAGAGCTGGAACAAGGGCTCGGATCTGGGGTGACCCCAGGCAGGGCTCCGGGGGACAGAAGGGTTCTGGACTCAGGGGGACAGAAGGGTTCTGACCTCAGGCTCGTTCTCCACCTCGTGGATGAGTGGCCTGGATTTCTGCAGCCTTGAGGATGCACTGTCCCCACCTGTGCTTGTCCCAGTGCCCGGGTGCTGTGAGGAGAGTGAGTGTGCTCGGGGTCAGGGTCTGGGAAAGGCTGGGGACACAGGGTTTGGAGCTGCCTGGGCTGGATTTTGGCTGTGTCAGAGGAGGACTTTCATCCTCCTTTTGCAAACAGCCCAGAGTAGCCCAGTGTGGGGTTTAGGACTCAGATCCATTCAAAACCCCCAGGGTCTGGGGTCAGGACCTGGTGTCTAGACCATCCCTCACCTCCGTGTCCAGTCAGGGAAAGGAAAGTTTCCCAGTGCCCACAAACCGTGGGAAAGCACCCACGGCCCATTCCTAGCGGTGGGAAGCTCAGAGAGCTCCCCCTGCTCCCTCTGGGCTCCCCACACCCTGGGGTGACCCTGGGAAGCTGGGAGCATGTTCCCAGAGCAGCCTGGTGACCCGTGGCTCTTCCCCAGCTGCTGGCCAAGGACTGGCCCTTTGGAGTGCAAGTCTGCAAGCTGGTGCCCTTCATCCAGAAAGCCTCCGTGGGCATCACGGTGCTCAGCCTCTGTGCCCTCAGCATCGACAGGTGAGGAGCAGCAGCTTCCTGTCCCCATCAAAGGCACAGCCAGGAGCTTGTTCCCAGGCCGGTGCCAGGACGGGGACAGGCTGCTCTTGGTGGGGTTGAACCCAGCAGGGACTCTCTGGTGACAGAGCCGAAATCCTGCTGGGAACGGCTGAGGGGAGGATCAGGATGCGGGTGGGTGGTGGTGAAGGGAGGCAAGGCTGGCCAAGGACAGCCCCCATCCCATCCCATCCCATCCCATCCCATCCCATCCCATCCCATCCCATCCCATCCCATCCCATCCCATCCCATCCATCCCTGAGCCCCTGCTTCCCGTCCTGCTTGGAACGCTCAGGGCTGGGGGAGGAGGGTGTGAGGGGAAGGACCTTTGGGGACAGCCCCAACCAGCACCTTGTCCTTCCCTCCGTGTGCTCTCCTCACTCCCATCTGCTCCGGTCACCCCTGGGCAGGTACCGGGCCGTGGCATCCTGGAGCCGCATCCAGGGCATCGGGATCCCCATGTGGAAGGCCGTGGAGGTGCTGCTGATCTGGGCTGTGGCCATTGTGCTGGCCGTGCCTGAGGCCATCGCCTTCGACATGGTGGAGCTGAGCTACTGGGAGCAGCACCTGTGGGTGTGCATGCTGGCCTCGGAGCAGAAATCCCGCTTCATGAGGGTACGTGTGTGTCCCAATCCCAATCCCGCTTCATGAGGGTACGTGTGTGTCCTGATCCTGATCCCAATCCTGATCCCAATCCCACTTCATGAGGGTACATGTGTGTCCCAATCCCAATCCCCATTCGTGAGGGTACGTCTGCATCCCGATCCTGATCCCGATCCCAATCCCAATCTGGATCCCAATCCCAATCCTGCTTTGTGAAGGTACGTCTACATCTCAATCCTGATCCAAATCCTGATTCCAATCCCACTCCATGAGGGTCCGTGCGCATCCCACCCACAGCCACACAGGGAACAGGATCCCAGCAGCCCAGGGATGATCCCTGTCTGGCTGCAGGGACAGATCCCTCCAGAGAGGGCTCTGGCCGCGGGAAGCAGAGTCAGGCGTGGTGCTGACGTGGGGCAGCCGTGCTGAACGTGACCCAGGGAACAGGAAACTCCTCCGTGCTCCACCACCCGCCCGCCTCAGGTCATGAGACCTCTCAGGAGGCTTCAGAACCTCCCACGCTGCCCCAGCAGGCCCAGGAGCTTCAGCTTTTACTGGGGAGTCAACCCTGACTGTGGGCAGGGGAGTGCAGACCCTCATCCATCGGGATTATCCCAAACATGTGAGCTCCTCCAGGAGTGGTGAGGGGCCAGAGGTTCAGGGACACAGTGGTGCTCAGGCAAAGGTTGGACTTGATGATCTTTTCCAGCCTTGCTGATTCCATGATTGTATAATTCTGTAATTTTATAATTCTGTAATTTTGTAATTCTGTAATTTTGTAATTCTCTATAAACCTCCATCTTTAGGTCAGAGCCGTGCACTGGCCTTGGGGAGGACAATCCCAAGAGCTCTTAGGGCAGGAGCGGGACCCTTCCCCACACCCCGAGTGTCCCTGCAGGCAGCACCAACTCCATTCATGCCCCATTACCCACCCTGCCCGTTCCCGGTCCCAGCTGCTCTCCCTGTCCCCGCAGTTCTACCGGGATGTGAAGGACTGGTGGCTCTTTGGCTTCTATTTCTGCCTGCCCCTGGTGTGCACGGGCGTCTTCTACACCCTCATGTCCTGCGAGATGCTGAGCAAGAGGAACGGGATGAGGATCGCACTGAACGACCACATGAAGCGGGTGAGAGGAGCGGGAGCCATCCTGGTGTTTCCAACAAGCAGGAAGAGCTGTTGGACGGGGGCACTCCCGTCCCTGAGAGGACAGAATGAGCTGGAAAACCCTCAGAGCAGATCTTGGCATGTTGGTGCAGGATTGAACCAGGGAAAATGGCCTTCAGCCCCGGGATCTGCAGCCTTGGGGAGACCCTAAACTCTGCTGGCCACGGCCCAGCTCCATTAAAGCTCTCCTGGTCACTGACCCCACCCCACAGCACCCGGAGCAAAGGCTGGATGTGCCCAATCCCGCCGGGGGGTGCGGGACAGAGCTCAGTGTCCCTTCCCATGCTCTGGGAATGGTTCCCTGAGGGACACCAGCCGGGTGTCACCAGGACAGTGCGAGGGGTGGGCAGAGGAGGCCCAATGTTCCAGGAACACCATCTCAGCCGAGCCACCAGAGCCATGGAGGGGAGGGGTCTGGCCCGTGGGGGGCTGCCCTGCCCGTCTGCAGCCCAGACCCCGCAATTCCAGAGAAACCTGGGATAGGGAAGGGGTCTCTGCCCACGGTGGGATGGGACGAGCTTTACGGTCTTTCCCAACCCAAACCACCCCACGATTCCATGCTGTGGGACCCCAGCGCCCATCTCCCCCTCTCCATGTCCGGCAGCGCCGGGAGGTGGCCAAGACCGTGTTCTGCCTGGTGGTGATCTTCGCGCTCTGCTGGCTGCCCCTGCACCTCAGCCGCATCCTCAAGAAGACCATCTATGACCAGACGGACCCCAACCGCTGCGAGCTGCTCAGGTGGGGCCCCGCGGGTGACCCCGGGCTGGCAGCGCCGGTGGGACCAGCACAGGCTTGGAGCAGCCTGCGGGATTCCTCAGGAATTCCTTGTCCAGGCGGCACCGCCCTCCTGATGGGCACAGCGAGGTTGGGGGCATGAGAAGGGTTAAATTAGACTTTGGGGTGTCCCTGGGAAGCTGGGGATCAGGGACATTCCCGAGGGCTCCTCTCTTTGTGCCAGTGGGAGGTGCCCATCTCCTATCAGCCAAAACCCAGCCTGGGTTTGGGAACACGGGGAGCACCAGGAGAAATCAGAGCTGACGTTCCTGGCTTCCTCAGGGAACGCTCCTCGCAAGGAAAAGTGGGGTTTTTCTTAGGAAAGGCTGGATTTGTGCTCAGCTCTGTTATCAGTCACTGCTCCGCCATGGAAGCCGGATCCCAGGCCAGGCAGTGTGGAAATGCCCTCTGTTCTCCATGAGCACCTAACGCTCCTGTTCTCCCCTTCCCACCTCAGTTTCCTCCTGGTGATGGATTATTTTGGGATCAACATGGCCTCCCTCAACTCCTGCATCAACCCCGTGGCTCTGTACTTCGTCAGCCGGAAATTCAAGAACTGCTTCCAGGTGGGAATGACCCCTCCAGAGCTGCTGGCCGCCGTCCCCAGGCCCAGGGGCACAAGCTGATCCTAAACCTCATCCCAAATCTTTCCCCATTAGGCACCTCTCTTCCCAGCCCCAAGCACACCAGGGCTCCGTGCCCTGCTGGGGGGAGGCTTTGGCCAGAGCAGGATTTAGGACAAGCCAAAAATTCCCTGTCACTATGGAACAGGAACAGCCCCACAAACCATCAGGCCAAGGGCTGGGGCTGCTCCAAACATTGAGCCCAAGATGTTTGGAGATAATTTTCAGGAGTAGTGAAGCCCTGAGAAGGAGAGGAAAGGGGATGGGATGGGATGGGATGGGATGGGATGGGATGGGATGGGATGGGAGCCCAGCTGTATTTTCTGTCCCCCAATGACGGGAACACACAGCAACTACAAAAAAAATGCCCCGAATTTCGGTATCCTCCCTGCTCATCCTCAGCAGCCCCGTCCTGGCAAAGCCGCTCCCAGCTCAGCAAGGCTCCGGAGCGCAATTCCCGGCCCTGCGCAGGGACACCTGCCGGCAGAAAATGGGAATTTTCCCTCCTCTCTTCCCGCACCCCGCCCGGGTGACCTGTCCCCCGTTGTGTCTCCCCAGTCGTGCCTGTGCTGCTGGTGCCAGAGGCCGGCGCTGAGCATCACCCCCACGGACGAGAAGGGATCTGTCGGGAAGTGGAAAGCCACGGGGCAGGAGCTGGGGCTGGACCGGAGCAGCTCCCGCCTGAGCAACAAGTACAGCTCCTCCTAATCCCTGTCACTGCCGGGGACAGGGCACAGCGCCGGGACAGCGGGACCCTCCTGTCCTCTCCCAGGCTTTCCCCGCCTGGGCCCGAATCAGCTTTGCCTTCGTGCCCTGACCCCCCTGGAAGGAGCTGGAGCATCGCCCCGGGACCAGCTCCAAACCCAGCCCCGACCCCAGCGACCGCTCTGCAGGACGGGGGACTCAGATCCTCATAGGATTTTTCATTTCCTTGCAGGAAAACCAAGGGACGTCCGGCCGTTTGCCCCGGGGTGGGACATGGGGACGCGTGTGGGAAGGGGAGGAAGGTCGGGATGGTCACTCTGAGATAGGTGTGGGGTGAGAGGGACAGGCAGAGTGACCATTCCCGGCTGGAAAACCACCCAAAGCTTGGATAAATCCCTGGCTGGGCTGGGCAGGGAGTGGGGACAGAGCCAGCTGTGGTGGGCACAGGGATGTGACCCCTCTGTCACTGTGACCCCTCCTCCTGCCCGGGTGGGGACACAAGGACAGTGCCTCTGTCACTGTGACCCCCGACCCAGGGAGCCCTAAATGCCCCCTCCTCTTCCCCTCTTCCCAGGAAACCCGCGCCAGGCAGGGGACGAGGGTCACCCCCCCGGAAGTGTGTGTGGCCACAGGGCAGTGTCCAGTTTGGTGTCCAGTGGCTAGTTTGGTGTCCAGCCAAGCCACGGGCTCCAGCCGCCCCTCCCCAGGGCTGGGAGAGTTCTGGGCTGGCCGAGACCGCGTTGCCTTCCTGGGAGGATGGGCATCCCAGGAAAGGGAAGGCTCAGATCCAGGTGAGGCTGACACTGAGCACCCAGCCCTGACCTTCCCAGCCCCCGTGGAAGCTGGAAACAGAGAATTCCCTGCCTGGCAGGGGCAGGACCCAGCTGTGCCCTTCCAGGAGAGCACCCAGCCTCAATCCATGGGCTTTATGGAATGTCCCAGCTCCTGGCAGGGGCAGCACCTGCACAGCCACAAAGGGACAGAGGGGTCCTGGATCTCAGTGCCTGGATCCTGATGTGTCCTGGCCACTGTGACACCAAAGTCAGCAGTGAGGGACAGAGACGTCCTCGTGGAGGTGGGAAAGGCAGAGGAAAAGGTCCAATCTCAGCTGGAAGAGCCACTGGAACCCACCAAAATATGGGAAAGGGCTTCCTCAGATTTATTATTGGCAGTAATTCATCCCCCAGGTGATTTTCCAGCAATTTTCAAGGCCAGGTTGGACAGGGCTTGGAGCACCCTGGTCCAGTGGAAGGGGTGGAATGAGAGGGAGTGAAGGTCCCTCCCAACCCAAACCAGCCTGGGATTCCAATCCATGTGATCCCAGTCCATGTGATTCCATATGACTGTGCATCCACGTGATTCCATTCTAACGATTGCTCTTGCCAAAACATTCAGAAAAACTACTCGGAAAAGTTGTATTTACCAAGTTTTTGATGATTTTTTTTGTTGGTTTTCCCATGTCTCTTTTCCCTCTCTCTCTTTTCCTTCTTTACCCCTTCTGCCTTCTCATGGAAAAAAACAGAGAGAGGAAAAGGGGAGAAGAGATGAAACCTGCAACCAAAACATTTTCCAGGTGTTGGGGTGGTGTTTTTTAGCTTAACTTTCACTGAAATGTATATGTTTTACAAATAAACCATAAAGACAAAAGGGTTTTGAGGAAAACAGAGTCTGAGGAACATCAAGGGCGAATGGCTTCCCACTGCCAGAGGGCAGGGCTGGATTGGGGACTGGGCAGGAACTGTTCCCTGGGAGGGTGGGAGGCCCTGGCAGATTCCCAGAGAAGCTGTGGCTGCCCCTGGATCCCTGGAAGTGCCCAAGGCCAGGCTGGACGGTGCTGGGAGCAGCCTGGGACAGTGGAAGGTGTCCCTGGCTCTAGCTGGAATTAAATGGATTTTAAGGTCCCTTCCCACCCAAACCATTCCACGATTCCATGACCTCCCATCCCTGTGCTGAGCAGGACACAGCATCAGCTCCGCAGCATCTAAATGAATAAACTTTATTATTAAAGAAAATACATTTTGCAACAAAGCCATAAAAAAACAACAACAAGTAAACCTCGCTTGGACATGGGGAATTCAGCACACAGAGCTGACACATCCAGGGACATCCATGCCATTCCCAAAGGCTACTGCATCTCCTCCTCCTTCTGCGCCCTGAACTCCTTCATGCTGCTCTGAAACAAGAGCCGAGGACAAATGTCACCAACACGTCCCTGAGTGCTGGCACTCCTCTGCCCCGAGCCTGGCAAGGCTGGGAAGCTCTACCACGGCTCCAGGAGCTTTTGGAAGTGCCTGAGCTTTACGGTCATTCCCAGGGAAAGGGAGCCAGGCCATGCCCTGGCTCAGGCAGAGCCTGTCCAAAAAAATCCCAGGTTTTCCTGCCAAAGGCCTCTCCTTGATCCTCAGCGTCCCTGCTCTGGGACCAAGGGATGGAACAGACCCCGGGGGTCCCCAGGAATGGACCACGGGACAGAACAGACCCAGAGCTCCTCAGGGATGGACCAAGGGACAGAACAGACCCTGGGCTCCCAAGGGATGGACCAAGGGACCAAGGGAGCTCCCGAGGGATGTCTCACCTCGAAGGTGTTGAGCACGTGCTGGCAAACTCCCATCAGGTCGTTCAGCCCTTTCCTGAAGGGCTCCACAGCAGGAAGGGCCCCTTTGGGAAAGGATGGGAAAAAATGGGAAAAGCTGGATTAGTGACACGGGAGGTGGCTTCCCAAGGACAGCCCTCACCTGCCCAGGCAGGTGCCCTCCCCACAGCCCCACAGCTTGGGGTGCCAGGGCTGCTGGGGCAGAATTCTGGGAGCAGCCAGTGAGGCTCAGCATGGCAGAGCCTGGCAGGGGGCACAGGGAAAGGGCTGCTCTTTATTTAACAGACTCCTGGTGGGAAGCTGGCCTGAGCAGGGGGAATTCCATGGGAACATAGGGAGGGACAGCCCCAGCCTCACCTCTGGTCTGAATCCTGAAGTTGATCTTGCTTTCTGAGGGGTGTGTGATGCAGTAGCCGCAGAACTCCACGTCAGGGCTGCGGGAGGGCAGAGGGAGCAGTGAAACCCAGGCCAAGCACGGCACATCCCAGGGACATCAGAGCCTCGGGGCACCCAACCTGCGGGGGCTCCGGATGGTTCTGGAGTGACTCAGGGGAGGGATGAGCTGAGGGGCTCCATGTGTGACACAGAGGCTCGAAGGGTGTGCACAGAGGGGATCTGGGATCGTTTGCTGAGGTGTGGAGTGGGAAGGATCAGAGGAGGGCATGGAGGTCCCTCAGAGGCCCCACTCACTTCTTCATGACCATGTAGCGCAGGGAGTTGCCCAGGGTGTGATCCTCATCGTGCAGCACGAATGTGACGCAGTTCCCGTCCGTCCCATCTGCCTGGATCTGTCCCGGGGGAAGGGGAGAGAAGCTGTAACCCCCCTGAGGCCCGGGACACCTGATGGGAGAGGATCAGCTCCCATGCTCAACTTTCCAGGGGAACTGGGAGGGCTGTGACTGGGAGGTCTGGCTGGGCCATCTCTGGTGCTGCTGCGGGACCAAAACTCCTTCAGAGAGGAGGGAGAGCTCCGAAATTCCACACAGTTTTAAAACAGCTTAGTCCTGACCTCCACCTTCTGTTGCTCCTCACAGGATGACCTCAAACCCCTGAACTTCATTAAATTTTGCCAAAAGGTGCTTTCCCTGCTGTCCCTGCTGTTTCAGGTGACACCACTCGCTGTCCTCAGCCTCATTCCCTGCAGAGCTCGGACACTGTAATGGAGTTTCCCATGCCAGGGAACCACACCGCGGTGTCCCGGGGTGGGCTGGGGGTCTCCGGTGTGACACCTGGGGTGACATTCAGGTGCAGGGACAGAGGGAAGGCTCGGAGGCAGGTGCGATGGAGCACCAGGGTGGCAGCACAGAGATCTGGGCTGTTTGCACGGCCGGGATGTGGCCAAGGTGCCCTGCAGCGCTGAGTGTCCCTTGGAGCCGTCCCGACATCATGTGTCCCCACGCTGGTGCCACACCACCACAAGGGAGGGTGCCCGACCGCTAAGCCAGGCTTGGGAATGCCAGAATCACGGAATTATTTAGGAAAAGGAAAAGAGGAAAAGCCCTCCAGGACCACGGAGCACGATCAACCCCAGCCCTGACCAGGCCACCCTGCCCCCTGTCCCCACGTGTCACATTTTATATCCCTGCAGGGACGGGGACTCCAGCACCGCCCTGGGCAGCGGGGCCAGGGCTGGACAGCGCTTCCCACAAAGCGTTTGTCCCGATATCCCCTCTCCCCGTTCCTGGCACAACGTGAGGCCGCTTTTCCCCGGGAGGAACCCCCGGGCCCCCCGCTCCACGTCCCGCCGGGGAGCGAGCGCGTCGCTCCCGATCCCATTCCCGATCCCGACGCCGCTCCCCCGCTCCCCGAGCCGCCCTCACGGTCTCCAGCGCGGGGCTCGTGCCGGTGGCGGCCATGGCAGCTCCGGGCCCGCGGCTCCCGGCGGCCCCGCGGCCGGAAACGCGTCGGGGCCGGGGCCGGG
>VYZT01013295.1:22170-53357 GCA_013400735.1 Pomatostomus ruficeps | reverse complement strand
CCCGGGGTTGCTGCCAGTGGGAGGAGGCCACGCTCGGCACCGGGAACGGCACCGGGAACGGCGCTGGGAACGGCGCTGGGAACGGGGCTGGGAACGGGGGCGGAGAGCGGGGAACGGGCGGGGAGACCCGGCAGGGCCGCTGGGGGCTACTGGGGGCGTTACTGCTGTGTTACCGGGGGTGTTACCTGCCTGTTCCTGGGGTGTTACTGCTGTGTTACTGGGGGTGTTGCTGGTGTGTTACCGGGGGTGTTACCGATGTATTACCGGGGGTGTAATTAGTGTGTTACGGGGAGTGTTATCGAGGTGTTCCTGGTGTGTCACTGGTGTCTCTGGGAGCGGACGCTGTCGCCGATGTAGCACTGCGGGGTTTAATCAGTTAATTCATTAACCAGAGTGCTAATTCGTTAATCAGAGGTGTGCTGGCAGTGGGGTGCGGGGAGGCTGCAGGGGTCGGGCTCTGCTCCCACTGCAGGCTGTGCCAGGGAGGTTTCGGTGGGATATAGGGAAAATTCGGACCTGGGAAGGGCTGTCCCGCCCTGGCCCCGTTGCCCAGGGCGGTACTGAAGTCCCCGTCCCTGGGGGATTTAAAGGCCGCGTGGATGTGACACTTGGGAACACGGAGCAGGGCTGGGAATGGTTGGACTCCATGGCCTTGGGGGGGCTTTTCCAGCCTTCCCAATTCCCTGATTCCGTGCTTTGGGGTGCACACATTGCTCAGGCAATCGCCACCGTGTTCTGTGTCCTTACCCCCTCCAAACCCTGGAATGCCGCTTCCAGGAGAGGGGACGGCTCTGGGAGAGCACGTGGATTCATTTCCTTGGTGATTTGTTTCCCTAGCGATGCAGCGGGGCAACCCAAAGTAACCTCTGTGTGCAGAAGGGAGGCTGAACTCGGGATAGGCTGGAGCACAAATGTCACAATTCCCAGGTTCGGAATGAGCAGGAGAACCGCAGGGCTTCGCCTTGCAACGTTCTGTAATGAAATAATGATTTTTCCAGCTGCCCGGCGGAGGTTAAAGGGAAGCCTGGGCTGCTTTCTGCTGAGCTCACCCTGCTCAAACGATCTCTTTATTGCAGCAGTTTGCAACTCGCTGGGTTGCAACACCTCCCCCTGTGCCGCGCTTAAACAGCAGCCGGGTGCCCTTTGCTTCCTGTAAGAGGATTTCTGGAAGTGCAGGCAGGGAGCTCCTCCGTGGCTCACTGGGAATCTGCTGGGCCAGGAGAGGCACTGGAAAACAGTAAATTATCCTTACAGAAGCTTTAAATGTCACGTTGGAGGCTGAACCTGTGTTTCTGATGTTCTTTAAGAGGTTTTTCTGTGCCTTTTTTCTATGCTCTTGTAATGGGAAGGAATTCCTGGCTGTGAGGGTGGGGAGGCCCTGGCACGGGGTGCCCAGAGAGGCTGTGGGTGCCCCTGGATCCCTGGCAGTGCCCAAGGCCAGGCTGGACGGGGCTGGGAGCACCTGGGACAGTGGGAGGTGTCCCTGCCATGGCAGGGGTGGCACTCGATGGGATTTAAGGTCCCTTTAACCCAAACCTTTTCTGTGTTTCCAGGACTCTCCAGTTAAACCCCCAGAGGGACCTCAGCCAGCAGCTCGTGCACCTTGCAGTGGCTTTTGGGAAGGTTTGACCTTGGCTGCTTCCAGCTGTGCGATATTGTAAGTTCAGATAGAAAACAGCTCTGCAAAGGGGTTGATTTAAATGGATTTAATTCCTTTTATTCAATTCTTGTAGCTGCTGAGGAGGGGCGTTGTGTAGCAGATTTGTGTCGCTGACAGGAGTCGCACAGGGCTGGCACAGGCAGGAAAATGCTCCTGGTTAATCTCTTTTACTTCATTTAACCCGTTCTGCTCAGGGCTGGGGCTGCTCTGGCTGCAGAGCACAGGGCTCTCATGTCCTGAGCACAGTGAGGGCCAGGAGTTTGGGGAGTTAGGGGTGTGAATCCAGGGAGGTGAGGACTGTGAACCCAGGGAGGTGAGAGCCATGAATCCAGGGAGGTGAGGGCTGTGAATCCAGGGAAGTGAGGGCTGAATCCAGAGAGTTGAGGGCTGTGAATCCAGGGAACTGAGAGCCGTGATTCCAGGGAGGTGAGGGCTGAATCCAGGGAGCTGAGAGCCATGAATCCAGGGAGGTGAGGGTTGTGAATCCAGGGAACTGAGGGCTATGAATCCAGGGAACTGAGGGCTGTGATTCCAGGGAGGTGAGGGTTGTGATTCCAGGGAGGTGAGAGCTGTGAATATAGGGAGTTGAGGGCCATGAATCCAGGGAGGCTTTGGGGACGTGTTTTGGGGCACAGCTGCTCCCTTCTGTCCCTCCTGGGTGGCCACAGGAGCAGACACTGCGTTCCTGCTGCTGGACACTCACCTGGTTGCTCAAGAGGCCGAGTGGTGTTCTGGATTCCAGGCTGGAGTTGCTCCATGGTCTTGGGGCAGCCCTGGGCTGGCCAAAGCCTCTATGAGTGGGGGATCTGGAGGGACAGGAGTGAACTCCCTGGGGTTCCTCAGCTCAGTGTTACTGAAAATGAGGCAAAGGGGACATTAGTCAGAGCTGAAACATAAAAAGGAATAAGCAACTCCTGGGAAGCTTCCTGCAGGAGCCTCTGCCTCCACCTGAGGAGAAGCCACGGCAAAAAACAGACCCAACAAGTTCATGAGGAGGAAAGAAAATGAAACCTTGGGGAAGTCCCATTAAATGCTGCTCACAGCAGAGGGAAGGGCAGCCCCAGCAGCAGGGAAGCTGTGGTTGCCCCTGGATCCCTGGAAGTCCAAGGCCAGGCTGGACGGGGTTTGGAGCAGCCTGAGCCCTGCTGGGATGGAGGTGGTTGGAGCTCCCTTCACGGCCTTGTTAACCCCGAGGAGATCCCCAGTCTTCATCAGGCAGTGCCAGGGGACGGAGAGTCTGTCCTGTGCTCGGATCCAGGGGCTCAACCACTGCTCCTGCCCCCTGGCTGCTCCCAGAGGGGATTTGGGATTGGTTTGTGATCATTCCAGATGCTTCGAGGCACAGAACAGAGCAGGCAATAAACAGGGCCTAAGTACAAAGTGAAAAATGAGATTTTTGGGGTTTGCGGGGCCCTAAGCCTTTCCTAAGCAGAAAAGAGGGGTGCGGGCCCAGCAGGGCAGCTGTGCCAGCTGGGCTCTGACATGTGGCTCTGTGCCAGCTCTGGGGTCTGGCAGCAGATTAATGGGGTGATCAGGAGTGTCCCTTTCAGCTCTGGGGACTTGGGGAACCCCACAATGTTTTGGGCTGGAAGGAGCTTAAAACTCATCCAGTTCCAACCGTGATACCTCCCACTGTCCCAGGTGCTCCCAGCCCCGTCCAGCCTGGCCTTGGGCACTGCCAGGGATCCAGGGGCAGCCACAGCTTCTCTGGGCACCCTCAGTGCTTCACCACCCTCATGGGGCACGGTGGTGATAAAAACCCCTTTTTCTGGAGGGTTTTGTGTCATCGTGAGCAGAACCTAAAAGGGGAAATGAGAGAACTTTGTGGTTGTGGTGTCCTGGCTGAGTCCTGGCCGTGTCCTGGTCCCTGTGCTGGGGGACACTGTGCAGGTCCTGGTGCCACCCTGCAGGTCCTGGTGCCACCCTGCAGATCCTGGTGCCACTCTGCAGGTGCCCTGAGCCCAGCCCCGCGCGTGTCCCCCGCAGGAGCGCAGCCATGGCCATCCTGTTCGCTGTGGTGGCCCGGGGCACCACCATCCTGGCCAAGCACGCCTGGTGCGGAGGGAACTTCCTGGAGGTGACCGAGCAGATCCTGGCCAAGATCCCGTCCGAGAACAACAAGCTGACCTATTCCCACGGGAAGTGAGTGACCCCTCGCTGTGGGGCTGGGGGAACACCAGTGGGGACGCACAAGGGATAAACTGAGCGTGTTTGGGGGGTTTTCTGTAGTTTTGGAATGTTTTTCCATCCAAATTCCCGTTTGATGGAATGTGCCACCCGCTCAGTAGCCGCTTTTGTCCCCAGAACTTTGCAGCATAGCCAGGATTTGAGTTCGGCTCCAGCAGCAGCACCAGGCACAAAAGATACAAAATCAAGTTTTCCATTTTTATACAATTCCAAAGTGAGCTGGAGGGTGCCCAGCTGGGGAATCTTTGGGGTTGGGCTTATGGAAGCTTTCCCTCAATTTTCTGAGACTTTGGGTAAAACTGTCACCCTTTTTGGGCTGCTTGTGGCTTTTTGAGACAAATTTTGCTCACAGACCACATGGAGTCATCCTGAGCTGCCCCAAATCCAGTCCTGCAGCACACGGGTTTTCCCGGGATTTTTCCAGCCCTTTGGGCAGTGTTGGTGGGACAGGGAGTGGATCCTTCATCACCTGAGACTTCCTGCACGTTGGAAATGTGGTGTGGCAGCTCCAAGTGATCCCTTTTCCCTTTCTTTTGATTCCCTGCAGTTACCTGTTCCATTACATCTGCCAGGACAGGATCATCTACCTGTGCATCACCGATGATGTGAGTACACGGGACACAGCCAGGCCCTGGGAAATTGGGGAATTTTAGTATCCAGTTATCAGTGGGAGCTGATCCAAAGTGCCTTTTGTGCCACCGGAGCTGCTGTGACATCAGTTCCAGCTTTGAGCTCGGCCTGGAGCTCAGAGCAGAGGCATGGGGTGCTTTGGGTTGGGAGGGACCTTTAAAACCACCCCTGCTGTGGGCAAGGACCCTCCGCTCCCGGGGATGGGGATTTTTGGGGTGAATTCCTGGCTTTGCCCAGTTTCAGTGCAGTGAGAGGGTGGTGCAGAGACCATTCCAGCTGCCAGGGGAGTTTCCTGGTGCTCCTGGGTTCTGGAAGGGCTGCAGGCAAACCTCACCCTCGGAGCAGGGCAGGGCTGGGGCTGTCCCAGCCTGGCTGAACAGCGTCAGTGCCACACACGGGCACGGCCCAGCCCAGCCCAGCCCTGTCAGACCCTGATTCCCAATGTTCTCTGCTCCTTCTCCCAGGACTTTGAGCGCTCCAGAGCCTTCACTTTCCTGAACGAGATCAAGAAGCGCTTCCAGACCACGTACGGCTCGCGGGCGCAGACGGCGCTGCCCTACGCCATGAACAGCGAGTTCTCCTCCGTCCTGGCTGCCCAGCTGGTGAGCCCTCCATGCAATTCCCTGCAAAAAACATCCCCAGGAATCCTCCTCGAGGAATCGTCCTCGGGATTCACCTCCTGGGATTGGCTGTGAAGGTCCCAGCTGGGTCACTCGCAGTGCGGGGTGGAAATGGGTCTGGGTTACCAGTGAGGGATTGACTGGAGACTGGGGCTTGATGGGAACACTGGAAATGCCCAGACTGGCTCCCTGTGCTCTCAGACAGGGATGCAAATTGAGCTTTATCCAGAAGAAAATCGGGATTTAAACAGCCACGTGGGTGATCATGAAGCAGAGCAGCAGTGACTGAAAATCCATGTAGGAATAGCAGAACTCAGTTCCCCAGTGCTGACTGGACCTGGGTTCTGCAGACACTGAGGCTCCTTCAGCTGTGGCACACGGCTGAGGCTCCCGTTTTCCCTGGCTCTGGTTTTTGAGGCTCTCATTTTCCTTGACCCCTGTTTTTTAGGGATCCCGTTTTCCCTGGCCCCTGGTTTTTGAGGCTCCCATTTTCCCTGGCTCTGGTTTTTGAGGCTCCCGTTTTCCCTGGCTCTGGTTTTTGGGGCTCCCATTTTCCCTGACTCTGGTTTTTGATGATCCTGTTTTCCCTGGCTCTGGTTTTTGAGGTTCCCATTTCCCCTGGCTCTGGTTTCTGGGGCTCCCGTTTTCCCTGGCTCTGGTTTTTGAGGCTCCTGTTTTCCCTGGCTCTGATTTTTGAGGCTCCCATTTTCCCTGGCTCTGGTTTTTGAGGATTCTGTTTTCCCTGGCTCTGGTTTTCCAGGATCTCATTTTCCCTGGCTCTGGTTTTTGAGGCTCCCGTTTTCCCTGACTCTGGTTTTTGATGATCCCATTTTCCCTGGCTCTGGTTTTCCAGGATCTCATTTTCCCTGGCTGTTCTCTGTTGCAGAAATACCACTCGGAGAGCAAAGGCCCAGACCAGGTGGCAGAGACCCAGGCGCAGATTGATGAGCTCAAAGGGATCATGGTCCGGAACATAGGTACTGCCTCCCTTGGGAACTGCTCTCTGCAGCTGCCTGTGCTCTGGGTTGGGGTTTTGACCATTCAAACCAGCGGGTTAGACCTGGAACTGAGCAAAATTGAATCCCAAAATGCAGCCTGTGTGCTGTGAGGCTGTTCCTGCAGTCCCTTGATGTCCCAGGAGGGCTGGGAACTGCAGCCAGGAGCTCCTGCCTGGGGGGTGGGCATTGGGAGCAGCTTTGGGATTTCACCTCCAGAGCTGGATTTTGGTCTCTTCTCTCCAGACCTTGTGGCACAAAGAGGAGAGAAGCTGGAGCTGCTGATCGATAAAACAGAGAATCTAGTGGATTCGGTGAGTACGAGGGAAATGCTGTCACTGCCCCAGCAGGGGAGGGCACCTGGGGACACTTCAAAGGACACAGAAGCGTCGAGAGCTGCAGGGAGTCCTTCCCCCCACTCAGAGCTGTTCCACAGCTGCATCCCAGTTTGGGAACGATCCTAGTTTGGGAAGGATCCCAGCTTCCCCTCACTCCCCTGTGCCCCGGGGCTGCCACGTTCCTGTCCTCTTCCTGTCCTCTTCCTGTCCTCATCCCTCGTGCCCAGGGTGGGAAAAACCCCCATCTACCTGCAGTGATGGCAGAGATAAAATCACAGTTAACCTGCAGTGATAGCAGAGATTCACAGTTAAAAAATAAAGATAAAATCACAGTTAACACTTCCCTGGCAGCCTGGGCCAAAGGCAGCTGGATGCAAATAAACCGGAAAATGTGCATCTGTGGAGCTGTTCCGATACCAGCAGGGAAAGTGTGGCTGATGTAAAATGAAAAAAAAGCTGAGTTGTTCCATCTAAATAAACTTTAAAGACTCTGGAGCTTCTTGGAGTGCTCCTGAGGAAGTGAAGACTAAAAAAAACCCCCAAATTAATGTAATTATGAAGCGCTCTTATCTAGTAAAGTGCTCTGCACTTGGGAAGCTTTTTGTCTTTCCCTTGGGAATCCCTGGCCCTGGTTCAGTATCCTCCTCTGCAGCCTCCTGGCTCCCTGCCCAGCTCCTGTGCCATCCAACCCTCCAATCCTCGGGCTGGGGGAGCGCCAGGAGCTCCTGTGCAGGGATCCAAACCTCTCAGAGCCATCAGGAACCCTTCAGGCTCTGCAGGGGCAGGGGAGCTGCCGGGAGCTCATCCAGCAGGGAGCAGCCCCAGCTTCCAGGTGTCCAAACCTTCCCACACGTGGTGGCAGCACTGAAAGCTCAGCTGCAGGGAAAGGGACCGGAGTTCCTTCAGCAGCTGGGCTGAGCTCATGGAGGAGCTGTCCCAGGGTGTGCTGGCTTCTGGAAACCACGGGGAGTGAAGGGATGGAGCATCCTGCAGTGGGAATGTCCAGAGGAGCTGTCCCAGGGCATGCTGGATTCTGGAAAGCACAGGGAAATGGAGGGATGGAGCATCCTGCAGTGGGAATGTCCAAGGGGCTGTCCCAGGGCTCTTGGAAAGCACAGGGAATGGAGGGATGGAGCATCCTGCAGTGGGAATGCCCTGCAGCCCAGGAGGGAGCGTCCCCGAGAGCCAGGGCTGGCGTTCTCCCCTCGGGAAGGGGCTCCACAGCAGAGCTGCAGTTCCCGGGATGTGTTCCTTGCCTGCTGCAGCCTCGGGAGGGTGGTTTGGAGGAGAAGCCGGCACTGCCCAGTGGAAGGAGCTGCTGGAGCGGCAGCTTCCATGGGCAGGTGCATCCTGCCCGGAGCTGTGCAGGGAATGTGTGGGGGAATGGCTGCACTGACCCAGCCTGGGGGGTTATTTCGGGTCATTTGGTGCCCAAATTCTGTTTGGAATGAGTGGAATTGCAGGAGAGGAGACAGAGAGTGGAATGGGACAAGCACGAGCTTTCCATAACAGATTCCCAAAGAAGCTGTGGCTGCTCTGGATCCCTGGCAGTGTCCCAGGCCAGGCTGGACGGTGCTGGGAGCAGCCTGGGACAGTGGGAGGTGTCCCTGCCATGGCAGGGGTGGGATGGGATGAGGTTTAAGTCTAGTCCAGCCCAATCCATCGTGGGATTTTCCCTGTTTTCCCTTGCAGTCGGTCACGTTCAAAACCACCAGCAGGAACCTCGCCCGGGCCATGTGTATGAAGAACCTCAAGCTCACCATCGTCATCATCATCGTGTCCATCGTAAGTGTGGAGCTCTGGAACCCAGAGCTCCTGGGCCGGGCTGTGCCCTGGGAAATGCCAACCCCCCATGGCTGTGCTGGGATCCAGGAGGGCAGAACGAGGGCAAGGAGTGATCTGAGGGTCCTGGGTGAGGAGGGGGTGAAGGGTCAGGGAAATCAGTCCCACAGTGAGCGTTTGGGGGGCTCAGGGGGACCTTCTCGCTCTGCAGGCACCTGGGAGGAGGTGGTGCTGAGGTGGGGAGTGGCCTCTTCTCCAGGGAAATGGGGAAATGGCCTCAGTTGCACCAGGGGAGGTTTGGTTGGACCTTTGGAAGAATTCCTCCCCTGACAGAGAGGCTGAGCCCAGGGCAGTGTCGGAGTCACCGTGGAGGTGTTCAGAGCACGGCTGGGGGTGGCACTTTGTGACGTGGTTTAGGGGATGTGGGGGTTTTGGTCCAAGGTTAGACTCGATGGTCCTGGGGGTCTTTTCCAACCTCTGTGACCCTCTGAGAGGAGAGGGGAGCACCGTGTCCTGCGCAAGCTGGGGTGGCTCTTCAGCCCTCAGTCCTGCTGGGACCTTGTTCTGGGGCTCTGCAGTGGCTGCTTTGAGTGACAGTCCCCTCCACCTGTGACAGCTGTGGGTAGAGCAAGGTGAGGGGCTGGAGGGCAGGGACAGGGTGGAGAGCGCTCTGTCACCTCCTCCAGGAGGGCAGTTCAGCCGCAGGGATGAGGAGGGACCCGAGGCTGTGACAGGTTCTTCGAGGCTGTGACGGGCTGCATTTCCAGGATGTGCTGTGGCAGCTGAATGCTGGCAATCCCTGATTCCCGGGCATTCCCTGATTCCCGGGCATTCCCATTCCCCGCAGGTGATCCTGTACATCATCCTGTCGGCTGTGTGCGGCGGCCTGGCCTGGCCCAGCTGCGTGCAGAAGTAACGGGAGCCGGCGCTGGGCACTCGGAGCTGAGGCAGAGCGTGAGGAAGGAGCCTCCAGAGCCACTCCCGCCCGTCACTGCTGCCGCCCTCCCGCCTCCTGTCCCTCCCGGACTCCAGACTTTGCCTTATCCCCCGGACAGCCCCAGCCGGTCAGTGCCGCTGCAGTGCTGCCCTCCCGTGTGGGCTGGGGTAATACTTGAAAGGATTTTGGTGTTCCTTTGCTGTCCCAGTGCCGCCCTGCCGGAGGGCTCTGTGCGCGCCGGCCCCGTGTCCGTGCGGCTTTGCCCTGGCTGGGGACAGGAGTGGCCGCAGCTGTCCCGGCTGGGATGAATCGGAGGTGGTTCGGGGTGGGCTGAGCCAAACCACCGGGGCCAGGTGGGTTTGGGTTCCCACAGAACCTCCCCTGCACATCTGGCCATATCTGGCTCTCAGTGCTGCACCATGGGGAGGTCATGGACGTCACCCGGGAAGGAACAGACAGGACGCGGCCTGGGCTTTGTGCACTCACGGCTGGAGGTGCTGCTGCTGCTGGGGGACGTCTCCCTGTGCCCGGAGGTTACCCTGTAGGCACCAGGAGGGTGTGGGGTCACCTCAGCTGCCTCCTCATCCTCACCTCTCCCTCATCTCCCCCAAGCCGGCGGGATGGATGCGGCGCAGGGACGGTTCAGGATCTGCTCTCTCACAGCTGGTTCCTCCCGCTCTCTCTGGAGGGACTGCGGTGGGTACGGTTCTGGCACGGGCTGCGGTGACTCTGGGGCCAAGCTGGCCTGGTGAGGGCTCAGGGAGCTGCTGCTTGTGCTGCTGCTGGAGGGGCTGCACTGAAACGAGGACACAGAAGGGCTGGAGCTGGGGCCAGTGTCTTTCTCCGGGGGCTGAGGGAGAAAGGCTCTGCCAGAGGATGTAGGAACGTTCCCCTCTGGAAGGATTTCACACCAAACCCAAGGCTGGTAACCAAATGCAGGCTCAGGGGCACTGTTTCTGTCCCAGCTGCACCTCTGGGTCCCCAGCCAAGTCTGGTTGAGGGGCCGGGGCTGCTGGGGCCTGGCGGGGGCTTGTGGCACTTCTGTCCTGGGCCCGATGGGCTCCTCTCCTGGGGAACAAATGGGAACACCCTCCAGGTGGGAAGGGATCTGCTTTTGGCCCAGGGAGGTCGAGAGATGCAAGGGAAGGCTCCTTTTGGTGCCTGAGCCGGAGCACGAGGTCCTGGTGACACTGGCAGGGTGGGGACGTGGCTCTGCTGCTCCTCCCTGTGTGACACCGACCACGGAGCTTCCCAGCAGGGCCCAGACCAAGAGCTCTCCTGTCAACAGTGGCTCCTTCAGGTTTGTCTTTGCTGGGCTGGAGTTTCACCAAGGGTGATTGGGTTTTGATATCCACCTGCTTTTTTCTGTTCCTGAATGTAAAGCTCAGAGCCCCCGTCCCCGCAGCCCCTGCAGCCCCAGGTACAGCTGTGCATGTTTAGGGATCGTGCTGTTACCATGTTCATTTGGATGATTTCTCGTCTTATGTACAAATAATTTTTAAAAGAAATTCCTTCCTTCTCAAGGATGCACTGAGGCATTAGTGTAAAAACATGACCTTGATTTCAATAAAATTCCTGTACAGAAAGCAGAGCTCCTGGGTTTTTTGGGCCCCACTGAGCTTTGCCAGGCTGGGAGAAGGCTCGGTGTGAACCCAGCTGTGTCACCTGGGGAGGGGACAGGGTTACAGCCAGGCCTGAGCTCCAGCTGCCAACCCTCTCCCTCTTTTCCTGGATCCCAGGAGCTCCCTGCACCGCAGGGTCCTGCAGAGCTGCCCCTGTGCTGCTTCCTGGCCTTGGCTCTGCTCAGGCTGCGTGTGGAGGGTTTAGAAATGGCTCACGCTGATTCTTCTGTCATTTTAATTCACCAACACCCACCTTGTCCTGATCTCCAAGGGATCAGAGACAAAGCTCACTCATTGCATCCTCCCAGATCTCACTGGAGCCCTGTTTATCCGTGCAGAGCTCTCTCCTGTCAGGAGCAGCCTCGTTCCTGGCACAAACCCCGCTCCCCGTTGGAATAAAGCAGAGCTGCTTCAGCACCATAACATTTTATTAAACTACACTATCCAAGTCACATTGATGGCAGGGAGAACATTGCTATCAGTGCATATTTCCTGGACTAAGACGGTATTTGTAGCATCCAGCACTTGCTGAGGAAAAGGACACTGGAACGGAATCCTTAAGAGACGGTAGAAAATTTCTACAAAAGTCAGGGCAGCTGGGAACCAGCCGAGGGCTCAAACACTTCAGGACAAAGCTGTCAGGGAAGGTGATTTTTAAAAAGTTTCCTCTTCGGTGGTGTTGAGCGTGCTCAGCTGAGGTAAGAAGGTGCTGGTGCCCAGCAGTTTGGAGCTGGCATCCCTGCCCCTGCCTGTTCACACCCCACACAAATATTGTGTACTGCTCCTAGTGACCTGTGCTGACACCTGGGAACAACAGCTCAACGTGTTCTACAGTTATAAAAACCCACTGCAGCTCTAGACTGAACAATAAAAAGTAGCAGAAATACATTCTATACAGAAGTAAAAAAAAACAACAAAAAAACCAACAAAAAACCAAACCAAACCCAGCTGAGTTCCAGACAATATTAGAGTACATCAGGTCAGGTTTAAAAAGTCTCCATTCTAACACCTATGTCACTATTTCTACTCCCCGCGAGCTCTGCCACAGCACCAGCTCAGAGCTGCTTCTGGCACAGAGAGGACACCCCAGCCCCTGCAGCCCCCGGGAGGGGACGGTGACAGGCGTCGGTGACCGGGGCTGCAGGCGGGGGTGGATCCAATAAGGCTTTTCCAGTCTTCTGGGAAGACTCTGGGATCGGAGCAGTGGTGGAGCCGCATGTCCCAGCCCCGACTCCGGGTGAGCACAGGGAGGGGATAGTGTGGGGAGCACAGGGACTGGGGCAGGGACAGCAGTCTGCAGGGCCAGGCCCTTCCCAGAGAGCTCATGCCCAGCCAGCTGGGACCTGCTCCACGAGGGGTTCGGGGTGTCAGTAGCACCCGTCCTTCCACGAGTCGTCCTCAGGGGCCTGCGGGGTCTGTGCTGCCTGGAGGAACCTGGCGGGGACAGAATGACACGTCAGGGACAGCCACAGCAGAGCCCACAGACCTTGGGGACACAAAACACCACCTCAGGGACAGCCCCAGCAGAGCCCAGGGACCTTGGGGACACAGAACAACACTTCAGGGACAGCCCCAGCAGAGCCCAGGGACCTTGGGGACACAGAACAACACTTCAGGGACAGCCCCAGCAGAGCCCAGGGACCCTGGGGACCCAGAACAACACAGCCAAGCCCTGTGGTGGACACAGATTTGGGGTTTGGGTCACCAACACCTCCCTGCCACGGATGAGGTGCTGCTGTCACACCATGGGCACCAGCAGCACCAATCTGAGGCACTTCAAGGAAATTCAGTGACTGTTACCGGGTGCTTGAACACTGACATCTGCCCAATTAACACTGTTGTGACTTTAGCCCAAGGCTGAGTCCAAGAGAAATATTTTTCCACGCAAACATAACTGAACACATGAAATATAATCAGGTATGAGGAGTACTGATATAAATTAGGAGATTAAAAACACTAAAAAGGGAATTTTTAACGTAAGTAGATACATTTCAGTGTAAGGCTTCAATGGGACATTCAAGATCAACAAGCACTGGTTGCTTGTTAGTCTGGTATCAGTCATATCATAATAATAAGTCTGATTCAATTTAATTTCCCTCAATCATGAAAATCTGAATCGTAGGCTAACAGCTGTAAAAAAACCAGCAACAAGAACAATAAATTTAAGTTTTGGGACACCAGTCCCTGGGCTCTGCTCTCACCCTGCTGTGTGGAGTCACTGAAAAGGGCTCTGGAGCCCCACTCACCTCCGGGCCGGGGGCGCTGCCTTTCCTCGGGGCGCTGCCACCCCCACGGCCGGCCGAGCCTTCAGGGCCGGGGCTTTGGCCACGCTGACCACGGCACCACTCCTGGATGTGCAGCCGCTGCTGGCAGAGCCCGCGGGGAGCTGGGGCTTGCGGCCGCCGGGGGCCGTGTAGCCGCAGGGTTTGCCCACCTGCCTGGGGGCCAGCAGGGAGCTGCCCCCCGAGCCCTTGCCGGGCTGGCGCCCCGAGAGCGGGGACTGCCCGGCCCCCGCAGAGTACCTGAGCTTGCTGGGAGTCAGACCTGCGGGGACACACAGCGCCAGGTGTGAGAGCTCTGCAGGACCCTCGGGGCTGGGCGAGGAGCGAGGGGAGGGCAGGGGTGTGGGGGCACGGCGCTGACAGGGGCGCGGGGACACGGCGCTGACCTGCTGACCGCTGCTGCGTCCGGGGGATGCGGCTGCCGGGCACCTGCAGGTCGGGCTCCAGGCTGCGGCTGCTGCGCACGGCCTCGAGCGCGCGCAGGCTGCTCCTGGCCAGGTTGGGCATGCTGTGCCTCAGCTCCTCTGAAACAAACACCGCCTCAGCCTCAGCTCTCTTGGAAAGCTCATGCGCTTAAAGGCAGAGGAGTCTGAGCCCAGTTCTGAGCTCCCAGTAAACAGCAGCGCTTTGGAAATCACTAGAGGTTGGAGGAGACCTTTGAGGTGATCCCATCAACCCAGCAGCACCATGATCACCCCTCAGCCACATCCCCAGGGCCACATCCAGAGATGGCGACCCCACCACCTCCCTGGGCAACTCATTCCAAGGCCTGACCACTTCTGTAGGGAAACAAGTGTTTCCAACACCCACCCTGGACCTCCCCTGCTGCAACTCGAGGCCATTTCCTGTTGTCCTTTCACTTGGGACACAGCACAACCCCCACCTGGCTGCACCCTCCTGTCAGGAGCTGTGGAGAGCAGCAAGGTCCCCTCCGAGCCTGCTCCTCTCCAGACTGAACAACTCCAGCTCCCTCAGCACTCCTGGTGCTCCAGCCCTTCTCCAGCCCCATTCCCTTCTCCAGCCACGCTCCAGCCCCTCAATGTCCCCTCTGTGGTGAGGGGCTCAGAACTGAACACAGTTCAGCACAGGGGACAATCCCTGTCCTGTGGCCACACCACTCTTGATCCAGGCCCTGCTGCCCCTGGCTGTGCCCAGCTGGGCTCACACCCAGCACGGTCCCTTCCTGCCGGGCAGCGTTGCAGGCACTCTGTCCCCAGCCTGGAGCCCTGCAGGGGATCTGTGCACACCAGAGCCCTGGCCTAGAGCCCTGCAGGGGATCTGTGCACACCAGAGCCCTGGCCTGGAGCTCTGCAGGGGATCTGTGCACACCAGAGCCCCGGCCTGGAGTCCTGCAGGGGATCTGTGCACACCAGAGCCCCGGCCTGGAGTCCTGCAGGGGATCTGTGCACACCAGAGCCCCTGTCCCAGCCCAGCCACGCACTCACCTTCGCTGTTGGCATACTTGAGGCGCTCCTGCATGGGGCTGTGGCCAGGGCGGCGCGGGGCGTGCAGCCGGGATGCCGCGGCCCGGCCGAGCTCGGTGCCCGAGGAAGGGGACTGGCAGCGAGGGGAGCTCAGCGGGGACGGCGAGTAGCGGTGGGCGCTGCGCAGGGACAGCGAGCAGTCACAGTCGTCCTCGTCCTCTAGGCTGTAGGTGTCGAACTCCTGGTCACTGTAGGTGCCGCGGCGCAGCGAGTGCAGTGAGGCGCTGGAGCTGCGCCGCGACACCGACGCCGAGCTGGAGGCGCAGTCCTGGCGCAGGCCTGGGGACACGGGGACACATGGGCAGCACCGACCGCGAGTCCCGGTGCCACAACGAGCACGTTTTCAAATATTTTGAGAAGCACAATCACTAAAATCAGCTAACACTAATATATGCCACGTCATCAGGTCAGAAGTAAAAAGGCATAAAGCTTTCTTTCTCTTTTTTTATATAAAAAATAACAGCTGATCCCTTTGGCAGGGATTTGTTTCACGCTGCAAGGAGAGCCAGGTTAACACCTGTCCTGCCCGGAATCCCTCAGCTGGCACAGCGTCACCTGCAGCAGCACTGGTTAATCACAGCACAATTAACGCTCAGGGGGCCTGCAGGGCTCCCCAGTCCCGCCTGACACCGGGGACCATACCCTGCCATCCAGCTCCGGGGGGTTAGGTGGGTGTAGGAGTCTGATTTACAGGTATGGGAGCCTCATTTACAGCGTGAACCATTCAGTTTAATTAATCCTGCACCCACTAGCATTCCAAAGGTGCAAACTAAGATCCGAGGTCTGCCTATCATGCAAGCACACCCGCCTGGCACTGGCACCTGGGTTATTTACAGCTCCTCCCCAGCCTATGTCTTCATGGAAGCTTTCCTGCCTGACAAAATATGAGCAACTTTAAAAAAACCCAAATAACAAACCAAATAAAACCCCTCCAAAACAGATTTGGGCTGTAGATTTTTCAAGGAAAGCCCTGCAAGTCACAGGTTTTTTACTAGGAAAGGGGGGAAGAGAAGAACCGTCCCGTGTGAGGCAGAGGCTGTCACTCACTCTCTTCCTGCAGGCGCGCCATGACCTGGACGTCGGTGAGGTCCTGCAGCTTGTAGCCCATGGAGATGGAGTCGTCTGAGGTGCTCAGCTCGCTGTCCACCGAGGACTGGGAGCTCAGGGCCGAGTGCATGCTCAGGTACCCTGCGGAGAGGAGCACAGACCCGGTCAGAGCCTCGCCAGCCCGGCAGGAGCAGCAGGGATCCATCCCAGCAGGGATCCATCCCTGGAACCCATCAGGGCAGCCCGCAGCTCCAGGCATAGCTGCAGGAATAAGGCAGAATTCAGAAATTGCAGCGCTCGGTTTTTAACCTGCAGTTGTCAGGCACTTTTCAAACCAGGAAGCTGAGGCTGGCTGGCAGGAAGCAGCTTGGTCAGTGCCCATGTCTGAAATTCGTTTCACACCTGGACTTCACACCTGTGTTTTCCATGCCAGCAGCTGCTTCTCTTCCAAGCTGGGTGAGGAAACGCTGTTGGGAATCTGCTGCTTTTCCCTGCTTGGCTGGATTTGATCCCAGCTTGAAAGGGCTGCTCAGCCGTGCTGGGAAATGGTTCATTTGAACATCACTCAGGAGGTGCCCTGCCTTCAGATCTTCTCAGAACAGGGCAGCAAAACCATGAGCTTCAGGATGCTTAAATAATGCAGTGACACAAGTGTGGCTGTAATGTAAAGGTGCCTCTGTGCATGTGTGTGGCACAAATACACTCCAAGTCAAGATATTCCACAATAAAATCCCATTTCTTTCCTCCTGGTGTCAGGAAAGGACTGTGAGAGTTGGAATAAATCCATCCTGAGCAGGGCTTGCACCTGCAGGATGTGGCGTGAATAACGAGCACAGGTTTCCTGCTGGAATTAACACCACGAATTAAAAATCCAGCTGGACCTCGAGATCAGCTTTGGAAAAGGCAAAACTCCCAACCCAACTTTGTTTAGTTTGGCTGCTGCATTTCAGATCGCAGGCCTAGTTAAAAACAGCCAACGAGGGGAGAAATCCTGCTCCTCCTTCCGTCAGTAAAGCTGCCCTGAAGATGGTTTTCAAACAGAAACACCTCTGGGTTTTGTTTAAAGGTTGGTTTCGCTTTCAAGGGAAGTGACTGTTAAACATTTTCCACTGGAAGGGCAGGAAAGCTGTTTTTTCTTAGAGATGAAATAAGATTTGAGTCAGCCAGGCTGACAGGAAACTTTAAACTCGTGTTAGCACCTGCACAAGGCACAGGGAAGAGGCAGCTGGGATGAAGTGAAAGGTTCATTTTCAGCTGTATTCTGAAAGGACAGGGCCTGTCCTGGACCTGCGTCTCCCCAGCATGTTTGCAGAGTGAACCTTCCAGAAGCTGCAGACGCTCTGGTTTCACTCCTCAGGAGCTGTTTCTGGGGGTAAAGGTGCTCAGATCCCCAGCCTCGTGTAAAAAACAAGAAATCGCCTTAGAGGTGTTTCCGTGCAGAGCTCAGCTTGCAAAAATCCTCAGTCCCGCCCGAATCCTTTTGTTTGCAAAACAAAGATAAGCGTGAGTTCCTATTTATGGCAGAAAATCACACCTCAAGAACAAACCTGCACCTGTGAAAACATCCACATTCCCTTTTAGAAAGGAAAAAACTTCATTTAAGGTGGAGTTGGAAGGCAGAGACTGTTAAACATGCTGTGTGTTTCCAGACATGCAAAGTGGGGTTTAGCAATTCCCACACAAAACAAACAAACAGGGAGGAGTGTTTTGATTCCAGAGCCAGGGGGCAAAGGGTTTGTGCTGGGACAGCAGGAGCTGCAGCAGGGTGACAAATGCAGCTCCTGGAGGGGTTCTTGCATCCTGGAGCAGCTCCGTGACCAGGCTGCACCAAGAGCCGTGGCTGAGCTGCCTCCAAGGCAGGAAATCTCCCTCCAGACACAATCAAGGCTGAAGGAAAACTTTGGTTCTCTCGTTTTAGCTGCCCACTCAGGCACCTGAAGACTCTGGCAGCTCTCTGTTACCTGCATCAATCAATATTTCCAAGGGAGACTTTCCCCAGAAAACTGAATCCATGGAACTTTACAAAGATCACATCCACAGACCAGAGCAATGTATTTTTGCCCCAACAGCAGTTTTCTATTTTGAGCCACTTAAAATTAGTAAAATTTATAAAAAATACATGGAGGGAAAGTGGAGAAACCCAAACCAAGAAATAACTACAGGACGTTTAGAACGCAGGGAGGTTTTCTCCCACATGAACAAAACCTGGGTGAGTACGGGAGGAAATTCCAAGAGGAAAACAACTTCTCCCTCAGGCAATTCCTAACCCTGCTGGCATTTCCAACACCCCAGAGCTGCCGTACCTGAGCTGCCACAGGTTAGTAGTGCTTTGTTAGTCGATTTGAGGTGCCCAGGAGAGTTTAGTGCATTGCTACAGGAGCCTGCCTCGGAATTCAAGTTATGTGCGCTGGGAGATGCCAGGGGGCTGCAATACAGGTTTTTCCATCTACTGGCTAGAAGGAAAAATACAAAAAAAAGCCACAAAGGTTAGCAAATTATTTTGGAAACGGGGAGCAAGACAAAGAACAAGATACAGAGGCGTCAAACAGGAATTCTGCAGCAGAGGCACCTCCTGGCGGTGCCACGCTGCAGGCGCAGAGCAGGGCCCAGTCCCCGACTCGTGTCCTTTTACTGTTTCTGTCCCTTCTGAAAAATTCCAGGAGTAATTCCTGGCAAACCTCCTCACAAAGTTCCAGTGCTGGGCTCCCCAGGGGACTGCTTCCATCCCTATCTGCCACTCCCACACCCCTTCATTTCAAAGAACTCACTGAGCCTCGTGTCACATGTGTGTCATTCTGAATTTTTATGATGGTATCAGGACAGTTTGAAACCACAGGAACGGTGCCGTTAGAGTAAGGGAGAGCAATCCGATATAAATACCAACTCTGAATTAAATTTATTCAGCACACACACTCACATGTTCATCAACTAACGAAAACAAGGCAGGCAGCAAAACCAAGGGCACCCAGGAAATTGCTCACACCACGATCTGGGGCTGCTGTAGTGCCCACAGAACTCAGCTCTCCCTACTGTCAGAATATCAGCTAAGAAAATAATGAAGATTCACCATATTAATAAATTTTTCTTTTTTTATTTCTCCCACAAACTTTACCAGGTCAGACTAAGTACAACTAAAGCCTGATACATTTCAGAGAGGAAAATGAGGTAATCAAAGAGACTTCATCCCAATTTTTAAGCACAGATGGTTTACGAAAGCAAATGAAGTTTGTTCTCGAGGTATACTCACTTATCTGCAATCAGGAATGCCAAGGTTAAACTCAGCCTGAGACCTCAAGCAGTGCCAGACACTGTCAGAATGAAAACTAAAAAACCCCAAACCAAGCCCCAGAGCAGTGACCTTAGACTGCAAACCACAGGGGTCAGACTGAAATCGGAATTCCTGCATTCCCAGGGTGCCACTAGCAAACCCTCAGGCACCAGCCCAGCTTGGAGCTGTGTTTCCAGCAGTTTAAGGACATCCCTGAGCTTCAAAACCCCGATTCTCCCAGAAATGGCACTTTGCACACACAGCTTTTGTGTCTCGGGGCTCACGAGTCCAACGGGACAGAGGAGACTGCAGCACATCTGCAGCTGAGCTGGGTGACAGGGCACCCAGAGAAGGTAGATATTAATTACTGGCTCCTTTCCAACCCCTCAGTGTCCAGGCTCCCAGCATTCCAGCCTGGAGTTTGGACTGACAAAGGCAGGGCCTGCACCAGGTGCCCTGCAGGACAGAGGCAGGAAGGGAATAAACTCATTTTTGTCTCATCTGCTCTGAAAGCTCTCCCACCTCTGGAAGCCAGGATGGAAAAGCAAACATCCCATGTCTGGGATGAGAGGGGTCAGCACTGCACACAAAATTCCAGGTTTTCACTTCAGGCAGGTGGAATAAGGGACTTCCCCTCCCACAGCCACCAGGAAGGGCTTTTAGGGGATGACAAACTGGAGGAAAATCCTGGTTTCCCACTGACACCATTTCTCCAAGTTTAGTATTTCATTGCTCCAAACAACTTTTTCCCCTAGGTACCACCAGCTGTAGGATCCAGGAGGAACATCCACCGGGATATCAGAGGAGGAATCACCAGCATTAAGAACACTCAGCACCAGGAGTTCTCTTCTAGAAACTGCAGGAGCAGTTTTCCACAGTTCTCTCCCCACTCCCCAGCAGCACATTTTAAACTCTACACGTTTCTTACATTAAAAAATGTTTAAGTATTAACACAATTTAAAAATTCAAGAGTCTGGCAACACCAAGCTTGGTTTTGCTGCTTAGGCTGAGCCTTAGACAGAGGCTGCAGCTGCCCTACCTTGGTCGAGCCTGTTGATGAGGGTTCTGCAGGCAGCCTCGATCTCGGGGCTGGGGTTATCCAGCACCTGCCGGCACCATTTCAGAGGAGAGGCTGTTTTCTCATCCATGGATTTCCTCGGAGACACGTAGAGCCTTTGCAGGGATTCAAGGGAGACAGGAGGAAATGCTCATTAATCCAAAGCATGCAGATACCAAAGCAGCATTTGTTAGAGTGTAGCCATCAGTAACCAACAGTTACCCAAATCTAAAAATTCAAGTTTAAATTGCATATTGTGAATCAGAAAGGAAATTTATTGCCGGAAGAGGAAAATCCAATGGCTTCACAGAGAAACCCCCAGGCTCTGCAAGGCAAGGCTCCAGCCCGGGCTGCTGCAATCCTGCTGGAACTGAAGTTGTTGGAATACTCACCTGTCTGTCCCTCCACTCCCCTCTCCAAAAACCCCACCCTGGGAGGCAGCGAGGGTGGGAGGTGCTGCAAGGTGTCTCCTTCCTTCCAGGAGCTGCAGGTTCTGTTCCAAACCCTCTGGATGTTTCACCTGCGCCGCACTGCGGGCACAGCTGTGTCTCACAGCAGCTCGGAGCCAAAGGTGCATTCCCAGATCCCAGGAACAAATCCCGGGAATAAACCCCTCCACTGGAGGGTTCAGACATCCCCAGACGGGCAGGAAGAGGGGCTGTGCCTCATCTCCCTTGTCATGGCAGATAAGGTCTCCACCAGCTGATCTCTGACACCTCCGCCGCTTGGCAGGGACACCCCGGATTAGCCTTAGGGATGGACAGATTTAATCACCTTAAACTCCGGGATTATTTAGAAGGGATTGGCTGTAAAGCAGCATCCTCACCGCATTCCCACGGCAGAACGTTTCTCTGAGAGAGGTCAGAGCTGGGAGAGCCTCTGCCATAAAAGCAGCTCAAGTATTTCACTGACACATCCCACATTTGTGTTTTTGAAAGCAGAAAGCAGTTCCCTGGTTTTTAACATTTCTGCTGTTCAGCAACACATTCAAAACTTGTAAGGGGAAAGAAAAATCAGTTTTTTGTACATCCAGAAGTGAAACTGCTTTTAATTCCTGCACACCACTTGGAGAACACCCTGGTGCAGAGGGGAGACCTCAGCCCTGATCCGGAACTTGATGGTGGCCTCCTCCTCTCTCTCCTGACTTCTGCCACTCCTGCAGCAAGCTGCTCCGAGCCCTTCTGCTCCAGTTACCCATCCTCTCACAGCCAGCTCACATCCAACCCATAAAACACTGACATCCACAACAGAACTGAGAGAAATCAGCAGCAATGTCAGTCATTATCCCATTGTGATTCATTCCTGAAAATTTAAAATATATAAAAACAGACAGGGGAGGTCTCATCTCTCAGGTGTCCTGTCTGTAACAGCAACACCTGGCCAAGCCAGAACACAAACAGCTGGGATATTTAAAATATTGCACAGGTCTGCCTGACCTGCTGCCCTGCCCCGTCCTGGATCCAGGCTGGGATCACAGGGAATGCAGGAAGCAAGGCTCCCCAGACCTGGCAGTGTTGGGATGAGGAGATGGAGCATCTCTGCAAGCAACAGCTCTCAAATACTGTTTGTCACCTAGGGAAGGACGTCATTCCCTGTTTTTTGCCTCCTGACTTCCCAGGCCTGAGCCATCTTTTTCAGGGAACAGACTCTGCCCCTTTGGTCACATCTCATACAGAAGCTTTTCCACAAATCCACGTGTAAATAAAAAAAAAGAAAATGCAAAGGTTAATTTGTTACTGGCAAAACAAATGCTGAGGGATGAATGCAAATATTCCCACCTGTACACGGGTCCCTTTTAGGGCAGACCCCTCAGCGAATGCTGCCGCGTTCCTGCACGGATAAATGAGCATTGCCAGCACTCAGATCCAATCAGACACGGGAAGCAGAGTGCTCCCTCTCCCCGGGTTTATTTTACAGTTCAGACCGCAGAAGAAGCAATAAAACCATCACAGAAAAAGAGGCCAAGAGCCTCCCCGGGGCAGGGCATGCTGCTCCTCCTCACGGATTCCAGGTTAGGGGAGTTTAGGGACTAATCCTGCTGCCCTGCTCTGCCCCAGCAGCTGCTCCTTCCCTGCTCCTCATCCCATTTCCAGCCAGGACCGTCCCAGCTGAGATGCCAACACTTGTCTGGGTGCCAGAACCATTCTCACCTGGAGCAGAGCTGGGAGCTCTCTACTCTGCCAGAGGACTCTGGGTTTTTTTGCTGACAAGTCCATTGGCAAGGGAAGCTCTCACAATTTCCCCAAACCCAATTTAGTTAACATAACTCACTTCTTCAGAGCACTGACAGACAACTGATAAAAAACCAACAAAAAACGGAATTCTGGTTTGATTTCCCAGGTTCCCATTTTCCTTCTGCAGGAGCTCTCGGAAGGGTGCAGCACCTTGACTTCTCCAAAGGTGCATCACAGCATGGACTGCTGAACTATCAGCACCAGCCCCACAAAGATGGGGATGTGAAGATTTTCTGGGCGTGTTAAGAGCCAGAAATCACCTTTTCCGAGCCCCAGGGACCCCAGTGACCAGCGTCACCCACCAGCAGCTGAGTCACCCAGCCTCACACCCAGAGAGCCAAAACGGCCTTTCCTCTGCAAAAGGGGGTGTGAAAAGCTAAAAACTCCTGGGTTTGTTTAAAAACACACGGATTTCCTCTTTCTGGTTGTTTCAGCCTCCAAGGCTGTTTGATTTGCCAGGTTAATTGGATCCCAAAAGCCCCAGGGTCAGGAAAGCTGAACAAAGCCCCAGCTCAGGACCCAGCCTCACCCTGCAGTTCATTCCATCAGCTCAGCAGTTTGGATCTTCTCTTTAAACGTCTCTGAATGTTTTCTTTTGTCAAATTGCAAACGAATATCGGTTATTTAGATAGTTACAAGGCCTCATACAAAATGCACAAAGTAAGCATTTGGGCAAATATTCCCAGTTTGATGTATTGGGGGTTTGTTGTGTAAATTATTAAACACGAATGAGATTTTCTTCAGCTTCTGAGAGGAAACCCTTGGATAATGTATCTTTGGTTTCTGCTTAGTAATGTTTGTGTTTACTCTGTAAATCAGAGCAGTTGGTGACAAACAGCTCTGGAAAGGACCCACGAGCACAACGGGAGATTTTTCTCCCATTAAGATTGTGGCCATTCACGAATAAATCTGTGACACTCTGCGCTTTATTCTGACATTATCCAGTGATCTAAAGCCAAGGAATCTCCCAGAGATACAATTTTCCTTTTGGAATCAATGTCACAGCAGGATTTACAGGAGTTAATGGCCGCTATTGTTGGATTTTGAAATTCCTGCTTTTAAAAAAACCCAAACCTCAAGAATGTGGGAAATACAGCGACTTTCTAAACTCGCTCAAGGCACTGAGAAAAAGCATCCTCACAACCGAAGGACAGATCAGAGCCATTCTAAGAGTGCAAGCCTGTGAATTTCAGATCCTGATCGTGCCAAGTGTTCGCAGCAGAGATCTGTAAATCCTAAAAGCAGAATCCAGTCTGCAGAAGGCTCCAGAACCAGGGCATTAGGAAATCAAACTGAGCGGAAAGCAAAGCCCATTTCTGAAGACGCAGGCTCGGCTCATTATCCATCTTCCAAAGCACTTGGCACCGGCGTCTGCAGCAGCTCCAAAAATGGCAAACCCTGCACGGATTTTCAGAGCTTTCAGTTACACACAACAGAGCAAGGAGAGGAGACCTCAAGTAGCTGAAAGTGTTTGGAATAATTGAGGTTTATATGCTACACCTCCTTCAAGGGCTAAAAGGCAGCTGAATTCCTCTCCAGAGCGTGCATTTCAAACAGGTAACACATTCATTTTCCTTCCCTTTATGCATCAGACTTCAGAGAGTTGATTTTCACGTTTAGTGCTCTGTTTATGCTGCGCTAATCTCAAATCTAAACACCCCTGCTGAACAGAAATCCTAACACAGACAAGGCTGGGGCAGAAAGCCACAGCGAAACCGTATTGTCCGGGGTCTGAAATGATAGAAACATAAAAGGAAAAAATGAGGGAAATCCTGTGGAGAACACTCCACACAAAAACATTCTGCTGTGAGCCCAAGGAGAGGTCTGAGCAGAAACTGCAGAGAGAAAAAAAGACACTGCAAAGACACTTTCAGGTGTCTGTTTGGGGACTAACCCTGCTGAACGAAACACCAAAAACCAGTCCCCAGGTCAGAGCAGCTCTAAAGCTCGCAGTAAATTAATCTCCCGACTGGGTCAACAGCCCATAGAGGGAGCAAAAAGCACCTGGGGACCAGCTCCAGAGTGGGGCTGTGTGCTCACAGCACCTGCAGCAGCAGGACCAGGCTTTCCTCACCTATCTGGGTGTAAAAAAAAAAGAGATTTTTTACATCTCACATTTTAGAGAAATGTGAGGAACGGGAGCCACAGCCTGGAGCAGCTCCCAGGCCTCAGTCACCTGCAGGCTCTGCCCTGAGGAGCGATTCTCCCTCACTGCCATGCTCCGCACGCGATGTCACTGCCAGGGACCTCTGCCAGCTCTGCCACAGACGGGGTGCTGGGAACACCCCCAGAGCTGCACTGGGGTTCTGAGGAGCTCCTGCACCCAGAGATTGTCCCAGCAGGGCAGATGTCCCCCAGGCTGTGGCCACGTGCAGCCAGCACAAACAGGGAACACACTCCTTAAACCAGAGAGCCAGGAAAGGTTTTGAGAAGTCACTCGTGCATTATTTAACGCAACAGAGCTGGTGGTAAAAACACCTCAGAAAACGGCCAGGCTGAGAAAATAAGACCCTGCAAATCGCTGTTGTAAATCATGTAGGTCTTGTCAGCAGCATCCTGTCATAAGGAGATCACAGGAACTACGCCACGGCCTGTCAGGGGTGTGAACTGATGGCAGAGACAGCGTGCGAGTGAGTCTCCCCTAGATCAGAGGCACACGGTGCTGCGCTGCTGTAATTTCTGGATTTTGTGCAGCACCACGTCCTTGCTTGGTGGAACTTCTCCAGAATTTCTTTCCCTGTCTCTGGTGGTACAAGCAGCAGTGATATCCTCCAGTACACTGAATTAAAAGTCTTAAACGTGAATATAGAAGGTCACTGGACACAGGGCTGAGGCTGAAAAATCACATTGCCAGGAAATTCCTACGCTGTCACTTCCTAGAGCAAACCACGCTCCTTTTCTTACAAACACCAGCTCGAGGGCACACCACTCGCTGTGCCGAACACGGACTGAGGCACGAGGGGAAGACAGCGTGACCCAGTTTCACTTGAGAGAGACTTTTGGGAACGAGAGCAGCAACACAGGGATTCACCTGTCTGCCAGGGATTCCTCCTCCTCCGCCTCACCCCACGGGAAAACCCAGGAATGACAAACACCGGGGATGACAACCAATGCAATGCTATCAGCAGCAGCTCTTGTGTGTTCCCTGGATACGGGGGAATTTGGGATAACAGGGAGTTTGGGTAACAGCCTTCCCAAAACAGCTCAGGAGCTGCCTGGTGCTGAAGTCCAAGGTGAGCACCACTGAGCTCCTCCGTGCCGGAGCCCAGTTCCATGGGATTGGTCTCCAGGGTATTTCCAGAGCCCAGTTCCATGGGATTGGTCTCCAGGGTGTTTATATGGAGCCCAGTTCCATGGGATTGGTCTCCAGGGTGTTTATATGGAGCCCAGTTCCATGGGATGGGTCTCCAGGGTGTTTACATAGCCCAGTTCCATGGGATTGGTCTCCAGGGAATTTACAATTTTGAGCAGCTATTTGAGAAAGGCTCGGGCAGCCCAGGGCAGGGTTTCAGCAGCCATGGGTGAGGGGGCACTGCCTCGGGTTTCACACAGCTCCAGAACACAACCAGGGAAGTTGCACTGAAACCTCTGCAAGTTCCAGCTGAATAAAGGGAATGATCTCAAAACGGAGCAGGAATTGAGACTCCACCTGCAGAGAACAGCAGCAAACCCTGTGATCACTCCACCCTTCTTCCAGAGAAACGCCCTTTGCTATTCCCACTTCAGCTCAAGGGGAGAAATCCACACTTGGACTTAACCAGAGGTTTCCAATCCACTAAGGAGTTGTGGAATAGAAGCAAAATAATGCAATAAAAACTACCTTAAACTTGGGACAGGAAGATCTAAGACCTAAAGATTCTCTTCTTGAAAATTTCCCACTCCCCATGCCCTGTTTTAAACAATTCCATGCTTTAAAGAACATGAAATGAATTCTTTAAGCAAAGTATCACCTGTGATGATAATATTAAAGACCCCACCAGCAAGAAGCACTGGGCTGACACAATTGATCAGTTCAGTGACAGGAAAAAACCAAAGCCATTCCCAAAAATCATTCAGTATCTAAGTACACACGAGATATATCAGTATCAGCTCCAGGTTCTTTCCCTGTGCACGGCATTGTAAAAAGGATTGCAAATACACCACAGTCAGCGATTCCCTTTGGATTTGCTCAATCCAGGCAGGATAAAATTCCCCCATCAGCAAAGCCACCTCATTAGAGCTGATCCTAAATTCACAGAGAATTAAGGGGGGTTTGTTGGGCTTTTTTTGCTTTGTTTTCTTTTCAAAAACCCCTCCTCCCTACACTCCAAGCAGTTTTGTGGTTCTTGCTGTGGGAATGCACAAACCCCTGCCCGGGCTGGGTGTGGGATGTGTTCATGCAGACAGTTTGGGATATTTGGCGATAAGCACAGGCAGGCACTGCTGACTGGACACAGGATTCACTCCCTGCTCTCAGAACAAACTCTAGAACAAGAAGCCACCACTAAGAACAGCCTCCTGCTCCAGCAGGTTTGTGTGACAAGGGGAGCAGGGAGCAGATGGAAGCGATGCAGCACAATCACGGATAATTTATGGAAACAGCACTTGCACAAGTGCTCTGGATCACCACCCCTACCCAGCTCCTCAGGGGCCTCTTTGTCACAGGTTACCCCGTTCCAATCAAATCCAGCAAGAAAACAGAGGAAACAAACCCACAAGGATCCTACAAGGGGTAGAGTGAAGGGTACCTGGGAAAGAAGGACTTTCCCAGCCACCAACTCCAGGAAAGGTTAAAGAACAGAACTCCTGGGCACAGAATCTCTCCTGATTTCTCTGGACAGCATCCCATGCCGGGGTAAATCTCAGCCTCTGAGATTCAACAGAATTTGAAGAATCTCCCGTGTGAATATAAACCTGGCTGCCTCCATTAACATGGAAATATTAAAGCCAGCCTTCCATATTCGACTTGTTAAATATATTCCCTTATTTATTTATGAGAAACCTGCTCAAAAGGAGGTTTAGGCATATTGAAGAGTTCCAGCGATCGAGTTAGAACCTGCATTTGGGTTTAAAAAGTCTACCTGCAAAGCAAAAAATAAACCATCATGTTTTAAATATAACCTCAAATTGAGGCTGGAGCTGGTGCCGTGACCTCATTGAGCTCCACTCTATTAACAAAAACTTCACCTTCCCGTCTAACAGCTAATGAATGCTTGGAGCTGGAGGTTTGGGCTGTGTTCAGCAGCCCTGTCCTTGCTGCCAGATTCATCCGGCTACGAAAATTTGAATCCCAATTTGCAGAGCCCTGAGGCTTTTCCTCCCAAGTCTTCCAAATTAACAACTCCGGGTAAAACCTCAAGTCCTGGTTACTGCAGGAGCTAGAAGGAGCCTCAAACTTTACCTTTCCCCTGCCCTTCCAAAGGCTGTTAATATGCTGATTTACAAAACAAGTTCTAAACAAGGCTGGTGGCGCAGGGGGGAGTCCCAGAGAGTCGGGTCAGTTAAGGATTACATCACTGATCTGCTTCAGTTCATGTCTCCGAACAAAAGAGGTGCTTAACTGGAAACAAACAGCCTTCAGGAACTGGGAATGGTTCGTCTCCTCAGGTCCCAGCAAAAGCCACCAATTCCAGATGGTCTGGGGGATTCTTATTGGCAAAATCCTTATTTAAATATGGTATCTGACAGTTGTGTGCAAGGTTTAAATGCTCTATTATTCATTCATCTGCATGTGCTATAAATAACCAAACTTGGAGGGAAAGGAAGCTCCCGTGCTTGCCGCAGCAGTGGCTGGAAGGAAGGGACAAAAACAGGACCTACAGGTAAACTTGTTTTTGAAAAAAGAATGGTCTGGCACAGTGGACACAAAAACAAGAACAGTCACTAATGAGAACTGCATCCTTGCTGCCAAAAATCCAAGTGCTGTACAGAAATCAGCTCACAGCTTTAAAGGAATTGCTCAGCAGCCACAGTCCATCCCTTTCCCCGAAGCCTGGCGATACCTACCAGCAATCCTCCTCCTCGGCGCAGTTCTCCAGCTCCAACACCTTGACTTCGTCCAGGTCCGCGTTACTCGGCAGAGCCTCCAGGTCCGAGCACTCTTCCCTGGGACTCTGTTCATGGATGGCAGCCGGGCTGTGCAGCCCTGCCATGAGCAGGCTGCCCAGGAGCTCCGAGCTGTCACTCCTGTCCACGGGAGAGGGACAGCGGCCGTTCTCGAGGCTCTGCCCGCAGTTGGGAGATACCTGCTCGGGGGCACCGGTGCAGCTGTACTGCACCTGGGCGTCCAGGGCCCTCTGGAAGCAGTTGTCCTCGCCCTCCTCCTGCCTGATTTTGCTCAGCTGGCTGTGCAGCCCTGCCATGATCTGCAGCTCCTGCGCGCTGGCCATGGCGTTGATGCTGTTGTTGATCTCCATCCCGGTGAGGCCGGGCTCGTGGGTGCCCATCCCCGGCAGGCTCCTGGCGCTCCTGCCCCTGCCGTGCTGATTGTCCAGCTCCAGCCTCCTGACCAGCTCCCGCAGCTTCCGCACCTCAGGGCCCACCTCCTGTGGCGCCGGCTCTGCGCCGGGACCCATGGCTGAGTGCTCCGGGGGGGCTCTGCCCAGCGCGGGGTCCTGCGGGATCAGCGGGGCGGTCCCGGGCACCACCATCCTGCAAGGCACGGAAAACTCAGCACAGCTCCACACAGATGCACCAGGATCTCAGCAAACGGAACCAAACACCAAAAATCCTACTTTGTGTAAGCATCAACTGATTACGCTGGGGTGGAAGGTGTCTGAATTCCACCCAAACCCAAAAAGCGCAACTGAAATTCCGAAATTAGGACCGAATGCGGCAAAGCCCATGAATTCCTCTTTTCGAGCCGCAGGGACGTGCACCTGTTCTGCCGTAACTGAGTTTAGTAAAGGAAGCTGATTTAATCCCCCACAATAGTTTGGTTTCCATCTGTTTACCAACAAAATACTGGAGAAAAGCACTGACTGAGCCAAGTCAGGAAACATCATTAATGGGGCGCTGATGTCGGACAACAGCGGCAAGAAAATGGTGAAAACATCCTTTGTTCACTACCAGGTTTATCCTGGAAAAAAACTTGGAAAAATTTCTGTATCACCTTATACCAAAGCAACAACAGGAACTGCAGTTACTGTGGCACATGAAAATAAGCTTAAATAATGTTTGTACTGGCGTGTTTTCCTGTTACAACTGAAAAGAGAGGGGTGCAAACAGAAAAAAAAAATATTAAAAATATATCACAATGTAAGATTATATATGCCACTAAATTTTAAAAAAGGAAGCCATCCCTCCGCTTTTTCCTCAGCTGAGAAGGAAGAGCGTGCAGCTCTGAACTGCACAAGATCCTCAGGCTTCCCCAAAACCCATAGAGTGCATTTCACACCAGTTTTACAACACGAGCAAACACAGGTTTTTCCCTCCACCTGTGATTTACGTGAGCTTTCAGTTTCACTTGGCACATTCATTTCCAAACTGACTCTTCACTGAAAACCCCTAATACTGAAAATCCCCTAATTAATGGCCCATGGAGCAATAAAATGGATTAAAAGCCAGAAATCCTCTCAATTTTGCAGAAGGAGAGGAAATAGACTGAGAGGAGAAGGAGTGAGTCAACACAGCCAACTCAAATTTTAAAAATTGATGCACTTGTTACTACTGCAATCAAGCCCTGACTTTTTGTGGCTTCCCCCTCCCTTTGCCGCCTGAAAACATCATCTGTTTTTAAGTGCCAGTTGCCAAAGGAAACCACAAAAATTAATTTTGTCACACAAAACAGGGTTAAAAACAGACACCCCACGGGTACCTCAGCATCTCCCCATTATTTAGGCCCTTGTAACAGCAACAGCTGGGTACGTTTCTTTAAAAATACAATTTTGTTTTGTTGGGGTTTTTTACCTGATTTTTTTATTATTATTATTTTGCTCCTCTATCTGCAAGATGTAAATTTTCAGCTTCCACCCGAGTTAATAAAAAATACAAACAGCCCTTAGGAAGAGCTGTGAGTGAACAGAGCACGCTTTCCACCAATATTCCAAACCTGTGCCTGCAAGCAGCACTGCTGAGGGCATTTTGCCTTGGGAGAAGGAAATTTAGTGTGGAGTTACTAGGCAATCCCATTCCTTCCCATGTGCCAGCTTCAAAATCCATTCCTTGCACGGATTCCCACTCCTACAAACCCACGGGATCCTGCTGGGTTATGGCACAGTGGGATTCCCAAAGGGATCTCAGGGTAAGGGAACAGTTGGATTCCAAAGGGATCTCAGGGTAAGGGAACAGTTGGATTCCAAAGGGATCTCAGGGTACGGGAACTGTGTGATTCCAAAGGGATCTCAGGGTGATGACACAGTGATTTCCAAAGGGATCTCAGGGTAAGGGAACTGTGGGATTTCCAGAGATATCCCAAAGCTCAGGCACTCTGAGGATGCACCAGTGGGGAGTTTTGGGAGTTCCACTGTCCATGCAAAACAACAGTGGCTCAAGGAGGGGAATTAAGGAAATGGATCACCCAAAAAATAGGTTCCACTCCAAGCTGGAAAAAACCTCACGTGAGGGGGAAGAGCAGCTAAAAATCGTTCAGTCTTTCCCCACAACCAGCAAGTCTAAAAACCACCCCCCCAAAAATAAAAAAAAAACAAAAAAACAAGCAGCAAAGACATGCGGGGGAAGAGACAGCAACCTGCAAAAGTTAATTTCATTGTGCAGCAGCGGGGGAAGAAGCGAAACACACACGTTCAGAAGGAGGCGAAAAGGCGGCAGCCGTGAGCGGGCCGGAGACAATAATTCGGAGTTTCCCGAGCAGACATCCGGGTGTCTCACCCCGGTAACGGCCCCGCTGCCCCGGGGGCTCCGAGAGCCGCGGATAGGAGGGCTCTGAGAGCGGCCTGGGGGGCTCTGAGAGCGGCCTGGGGGGCTCTGAGAGCCGGAGCGGCTGTGGAGGGTGGGGAAAGGGGCTGTGGAGGGTGGGAAGAGGGGCTGTGGTGGGTTTGCGGGAGGTCGGGGGGCAATGATGGCCATGGGGCTGCCAGGGGCTTGGAGGGGGTGCAGGCTGTGGG
>VYZT01013295.1:0-21461 GCA_013400735.1 Pomatostomus ruficeps | reverse complement strand
AATACAGGCGAGTGAGGGGGAAAACGGGCGAGTGAGGGGAAAAAGGGGTAAATGAGGGGTAAAGGGAGGTGAGGGTGGTACGGGCGAGTGAGGAGAATACAGGCGAGTGAGGGGGAAAGGGGGAGTGAGGGGGAAAAGGGCGAGTGAGGGGGAAAGGGGGAGTGAGGGGGAAAAGAGGATTGAGGGGGAAAAGGGCGAGAGGGGGAAAAAGAGGAGTGAGAGGAAAAGGGGAGAATAAGGAGGAAAAGGAGAGTGAGGAGGAAAGGGCAAGTGAGGGGAATACAGGCAAGTGAGAGGAAAAGGGGGAGTGAGGGGAAAAGGGGTGAAGGAAGAGAAGGGGGTGACTGGGGGAAAGGGAAGTGAGGAGGATGTGGAGGTGAGTGAGGAGGAAAAGGGGTGAATGAGGGGAAAGGGGATCAGTGGAGGAAAAAGGGTGAGTGGTGGGAAAAGGTTGAAAAGGGGGTGAATGGGGAAAAGGGAGTGAGAGGGAAAGGGGTAAGTGATGGGGAAAGGCCAAGGTGGGGAGAAAGGGGTGAATGAGTATGAAAGAGGGGAGTTAGAGGGGAATGGAACAGGAGAGGGAGGCAAGAGGGAATTGGAGGGAAATGGTGCAGGTGAGGGAGGAATGGGGCAAGTGAGGGGGAAAGGGGTGAGTGAGGGTGTATGAGAGTGTGAGGGAGGAAGGTGAGGCAGTGAGGAAAAAAAGGAAAGGGAGAAAGGAAGAGGGACAAATGAGGGGGAAAGGGATGAGTAGGGAAGGGATGAGCGTGAGGGGGAAAGGGTCTCTCCCTGTGCATGCGATCCAGAAAAATGCACAAAATACAGCCTAGCTGGGATCTCCCAAAGCTCCGGTGAGTGTAACGTCTCTTCAGGATGGTTTTATCAGGCAACAATAAAACCAGCGCCATTCTTTGACATCCTCCTCCCAAACGTGCCTGTTGGACCCAAATACCCCCTCTGGCATCTTCTGATAAGAGGCACTGGATGTTTGGCAGTCACCAAGGCCGTGTGCTGTGAGCAGAATCTCGTTTTTGTACCAGTTGGCCTGAAGTGTCCAGCGCTGACCCTCCTGAAGGTCTGTCCTGGTCTCAGCTGGGCTGGAGTTAATTTTGTCATTCTGTTGTTAACTTTCAGATGCTCCGGGAAGGTTTGGTCTGTGCAGAAGATGGGATTTCCAAAAGCAGAGCTCCCTGTGCCAGGATGGGTCTGCCTCCACCTCTGCTCAGTCACCACCAGCACATTCCATAGCCTTTATATATTTATTTATTTATTTGATTTCATGTGGAATAACCTGGTCAAGATTTGTCCCCACAAGCAGCAGAATCCCCAGAGAAACAAGATCTTTTCGTGAAAGAAAAATGCACGACCTCATCCATCATGTAGGAAAAAAAATCTGTGTGCAGGTGACCCTTCTCCACAAACACCAGCAAAGGGGAAGATTCACCTCTTTGCATAATTCATTTCTTCTGTGCTCACGGGGGGTATGTCAGCAATTCTTCAAAGCTCAGGCCAATAAAAATTATAAAGCATAATGGTTTTATGATAGCTGTGTGTTCTTTCTGGGTGATACATGGCTTTAAGGGGGGAAAAATTGAATCCTTTCGGATGGTGCTGCAGGTGCCTCAGCCTGATCCCAGGAACATGGGAGGAAGGGACGGGCAGGACCCCCAGGAGCAGCCCAGACCCCTGGCTGAATGCAGGGATGATTTCTCAGCTCAGGGCCCACAAGTCCATGGAATCATGGAATTGTTGGGGCTGGAAAAGCCCCCTAAGACCAAGTCCAGGCATTCCCCCAAGGCCACCACTGCCCCATGTCCCCAAGGGCCACACCTGCAAAGCTTTTAAATCCTTCCAGGGATGGGGACTCCACCCCTGCCCTGGGCAGCTGGGGAGCTGGTCCCAGTAAGGAACTCATCCCAGTAAGGAACTTCTGGACGTGTTTTTTTCCCATCAATTCCTGGCTGTGAGGGTGGGGAGGCCCTGGTTGCCCAGAGAAGCTGTGGCTGCCCCTGGCAGTGTCCAGGGCCCGGTTGGACAGAGCTTAGAGCACCCTGGGCTCGGGGAAGGTGTCCCTGCCCATAAACTTAAGAACAGATGAAATTTAACTCCTTCCAACCCAAATCCTTCTGGGCTTCTATGGTTCTGTGATTCCTGGTGCTGCCCATGAGGAAACATTAAACCTGGACATTTCTAAGGCAGCTGACTTTCAGGTTTCAGCATTCCCAGCCTCTCAGCTCTGAGTTAAGGGCCGAAATGAGACAATTCTGATTTCACTGAGTGCAGCATCTGCTGGAAGTTCAACGTTGTGAGAGAGCATTTGAATAATTCACAGCAGTGACAGCCCTGGGCAAAGCCCTGGCGAGGGGGAAACAGTGATTTCAGCTGAGCAGAGCTCTGTGTCAGGAGAGGGAGATGAGAGGGCCGTGCTCTGGCACGAACCCCCTGCCCTCCGCACCAAACCCCAGGTGAGGACACTCTTATCTCCCCAGCCAGGCAGCACCACAGGTGCTGCTGCAGCATCCCCGGGGAAGAGGGAGGAAGGGGAATTAAAGCTGACACACAATTAGCACGGAGTCTGCAAGCGCTGCTGGAATCCTGGGCGAAGCGAATGGAAATCAGGCAGCAGCTATTTCTAGGCTGAATTTGGGGGTGAAAGAAGCAGAAATAGGCTTGCGCTGAGGACTAAATTCAAACCCTCCCAAGAATCCAAATTTAGCGTTTGAGGCTTCCACGGTGCCTGCATGCCGGCTCACAGTGCCTGGCTGCACAAGGGAAGGAAATACAAATATCACCAGGAAAGATTTGGGATAAACCTGAGGAGCTGTGCCTGCTCTGGGAGCACTTGGAATCTTCCAGGAGCTAAAGCCAGGCTGGGGGGCTCAGCGCCTCTGGAAAATATTATCTTTGGGGAGGAGGCTGCCTTATCCCGTGCCCATCACTCTTGTCGGTGCCGGCGACAGCATCAACCCGCGGTTGCTGAACTCATTCGCGGCCAGGGGACGGCGGGAGGGGAAAGAGCTCGAGGAAAGCGGGAGCAGGAATTCTGCGGTCTCGGCCGGGCAGGAGCTGCGGCATTCCCAGGCGCGCTCCGCAGGACCTGGAAGCGCAAAGGGCGGTGAGAGGGGCTAGCTCCCACCGGGAATGCGGCGCTGGAGCCGGGAGCTTGCGGGGATGGGCGGCACAGGCTCCCCAGTCCCATCCCATCACCGGGAACAGGGAGCAGTGAGGCGGGAGCCCCTTTCCCTGCTCCTCCTCCTCCTCCGTGCCCGGGGTCAGCCCAGGACACACCAGGAACCTTTAGCTGCCTTCCAAGAGCCTCTAAGGGACGTTCCTGTCATCACTCGAGCCAGCCTCTGCCTGTCACCTGTTTGTCACCGAGGTTCTGGCTCCAGCCAACATCCCCGGGACAGCTCGAGCAGGTTTCCAGCTCACGCTGCAACGAGGTCACTGCTTCCCACCCAACACCCCGGGGAGATCCCAGCCCATCACCCTGGAAGTGTAAGGGTTAAATGCCCTGCACCAGCGAACTCTGTGCCCTCACCCAGCCATTCCCCCCTGGAAAGCGGCCCTGGAAACGCACCTAGAAGAGCTTCTCGTAGCACTTGTCACAGTGGACGATGTCCCGGTGGATGAATATTTTATCCAGGAGATCTCCCATCGCTTTGTGGCAGATTCCACACTGCCCAGGGGAAAACAAGGAGGTTGGACAGGGCAGAGCCCATGCGGGGACAGCAGCAGGGAGTGGCAGAGGAACAGACTCTGCAGTGTTTTATTGAGGGGTGAGGATGTCACCTTCGAGGCTGCACTTCCCTACTACAGCCAGGTGTCCCTGCAGGCCTCCTCCTCCCAACCCTCCTCACATCCCCACAGATTTCCCTGGAAACCCTGCAGGGTTTGAGGATTCAGCCACCTCCCCTGGAGCACAGAGACCACAGGGCAGCAGGTCTGCCCCAAAGACAGCAGGGCAAGGACACGAGGGTGTCCTGAGCGTGCCACCAATAATAACAAATTCTCTTCATTCTAACATTTATTCAAGGACCTGGAAACCTTGTGGGGACACCTGCGACTGCCCGAGTGCTTTTGTCCCGATGTGAGGCAGGGATTTGGCACAGGCCATAGGGATCACTCTGGAAGCCCCAGGGTGGGATGTGCAGGAGGATCCCTGTTCCCAGCACCGGGGCTCACCCTGGAGTAGGATTTGGGGCTTACCCTGGAGCAGGACTCACATTGGAGCAGGATTTGGGACTCACCCTGAGGCAGGACTCACCTTGGAGCAGGATTTGGGACTCACCCTAAGGCAGGACTCACCCCGGAGCAGGATTTGGGACTCACCCTGAAGCAGGACTTACCCTGGAGCAGGATTTGGGACTCACCCTGAAGCAGTACTCGTGGCAGTGGATATTCAGGTGCTCCACGATGATCTTGGGGCAGTCTCGGATCTCCCGGCCACAGTAGCTGCACAGGGGCTCGCTGGGCCTGGGGACAGCAGGGAGGGGATTTGATTCCTCTGTGGTGCTCTGGCTCCAGTCCCAGTACTGCTGCCGGGGGTTTTCCCAGCCATCAGCACCAGGGCTGGGACTGGAACCGGCCAGGGCCTCCCCACCCTCCCAGGGAACAATTCCTTCTCAATATCCCATCCATCCCTTCCCCTCAGTCAGTGAGAAGCCATTCCCTGTGTCCTGTCACTCCAGGCCCTGGGAAATAATCCATTTTTCCTGCAGGCTCCCCTCAGGTACTGGAAAGCCACAATTAGGCCACCCCAAAGCTCTGGGCTGATCAATCCCAATTCTCCCAGCCTTTCCTCGCAGGAAAGGTGCTCCATCCCTCTGACCCCCTCGGTGGCCTGCTCTGGACCCTGATCTGGAGTCAACATCAACCATGGTATTTCCATTTATTGTGCTGTAGTTCCACCAAACACACACCGGTGTCCTCAAAACCCAAAACCTTAAAACCATTTCTGATTGAGAACTTGATAAAAGACAAACCTTAAAATAATTTCTGACTGAGAATTTGGTGAACCCCCCAGGGCAGCTCCACCCTGTCCTACCTGTGCAGGGGAGCGCTGGACAGGAAACTGTGGTGGCCGTAGCTGCTTCTCTCCAGGTCACTCAGATCCACAAGGCTGCCATTGGGGAAGAAAGGAAGGAAGGAACTGTCAGCACTGGACAGGGATAAATGGGATAAGTTTTTAAATTCATATAATTAGGTTTTTCCAGTGAGAGCCCTCACCCTCCACATTTTCCTCACTCATTCCAACCATTTGCTTAGAGGTCCACAATGCAGCCTCACAGGGCCTGAAACCTGCAGGGTGCTGCTCTGAACCCTGCAGGGTGCTGGTCTCGTCCACCCCAGAGGCCAGGCCACCAAGGGAGGAGCTTCCCTGTCCCCAGAAGCAGTGGGACACGGGTGCTCCTGTCACCAGCACAGCGGGAGGAGCCCCCAGAGCAAATTCTGCCCTCCCAGTAACCTCCAGGGGCTGATGAGCTCAAAGTGGGAGGTGTGAGGAGACAAAGCCTCACGCTGGGCTCTGCACGTGTGTGACACCCGGCTGCGACACAGGGCATCCCGTACCTGCCATAACGCGGGGAGCCGCCAGTGTTCAGGTACTCCTTCACAAAGAGGATCCCTCTCCTGGGGAAACGGGAAGCATTTCCATGAGAAAAGTGCGGACGGGGCTTGGCAGGGCCTGCGTGAGGCCCAGGATGAGGAGTGGGAATAATGCTGTTCCAGAATAAATCCTGGATACTCCTCTAATTACCCCACCAAGACAAATCAAGTTAATTGGGAAGAATGGGATGGAGAACGCAGCCCTTTCATCCCGTTATCTGTGGGTGTGCGGGATCAGCCTGTGCCATCGGGATTAGGATCACAGTGAGCGCTCCCAGACACCAGCGCTGCTTCCAGGGCTGCTCGGCCTCTGGAATATCCCCAGGGTTCCCAGCCACTGTGGGCTGCCGCCAGTTTGGTTGGCGATGTTTTTCCCTCCCTTGCACATTCCTGATTTTACAATTCCAGCTGCAGAATTCCCTGTCCCACCCAGGTACTACCCCGAGCCCCCGGCCCTCTGCCTGCAGCCCTGAGAGGAATTAATCCTCCTTTTTTCCATGCTGCATTTCTACTGCTGCCTAAAACCCGAGATTAATCCTCCCTTCTTACACTAAGCCCTGTCATGGCTAAGGAAAGAAATCCCTTTTTTTTTTTCTTCCTTAAACTGAGCATGGAAATTCTATGACATTCTATGTCACGGAATCATGGAAACATTAATGTTGAAAAGGACATTTAAGATCATCAAATCCAAGCATTAATTAGCACCACCACCATAGTCACTACTAAACTGTGTTCCCAAGTGTCACGTCCACACGTTTTCTGAATTTCCAGGGATGGGGACTCCACCTGAGGCCGTTCCCTCTCCTCCTGTCCCTGTTCCCTGGGACCAGGGCCCAATCCCCCTGGCTGCCCCTCCTGTCAGGGAGTTGTGCAGAGCCAGAAGGGCCCTCTGAGCCTCCTTTGCTCCAGGCTGAGCCCCTTTCCCAGCTCCCTCAGGGATTCTCCAGCCCCTCCCCAGCTCCGGTCCCTGCCCTGGACACTCTCCAGCCCCTCAGGGTCTGTCTTGTCCTGAGGTGCCCAGAACTGACCCCTGGATTCCCTGTGGGACCTCCTCAGGGTCCAGCACAGGGGACAATCCCTGCCCTGACCCTGCTGGTCACACTGTGGGTGACACCAGCCGGGTGCCCAAGCTGGAATTCCTCACCCACCATGCCAGCCCCACTCTCGAGGGGATTGTGCCCCTCTGGATCTTTACCCGGCGGCGCTGGAGTCCGGCTGGAATCCGGAGCTGTGGTGGGAGCTGCTGAGCCTCTCGCTGGAACCGGAGAGGAGCCTTGGGGGGAGAGGAAACAGTCTGAGAGCCACGGCAGGAGCTGAGCAGGCAGCTGGGAGAGCAGAGGGATGGCACAGCCCCTTCCAGAGCCAGGATGGACCAAACCCTGTCCCTTCTCCTTCTGCCTCCACCCCAGGATAGGGCTGCTTCCCTGGGGAAGGGATTTGGGAAAGAGAAGGGATTTGGGAACGAGAAGGGATTTGGGAATGTCTCACTCGCAGGACCACAAGAGAAGATCCAATGTCCAGTGAGGGCAGGGTGAGGGGCTCACAGAGCCTGAACAGGAGCAGCCACGGGGGAAACAGCACAGGAGGGATTGCAGGGAATGGGGACATTCCCAAAGCCGATGGAACTGTCCCCAGCGCAGTAATTTGAGGGAAGAACACGACAGAACTATGGAAACAGCTCTGTGCCTGTGCTCAGCAGTGAGACCAGGAATGAGGCTCTCCTCATTGGAGCAATCCAAGGATCCTGTGCCTCCTCCTCACCCCCCAGCCTGCTCCTTGTCACAGATCCAGCCCTCAGCCCTACCCTGGCTGTTCCCTGGAGCGTCAGACAGCGCCTGGAGGGGCTGGCGCTGCCCAGGATGATGGAATTCCATACTGGACACCTCCTGTCCCTTCCAGCAGCCCTGTCCTGGCAGCAGTTCCCTCATTTAACCCTTGGCATTCCGGGGACAGCGACCCTCTCTCTCGCCATCACTCTTTGCTGTGATCTCTGTTTCCCTGAGGGCAATTCCTGGCCAGGAACCGGCTCCCCATCCTCCTGTACCTCTCTTCTGGCCTCCCACACGGTGAGAAATCTCCAGAGATTTTCCTGGATCTACCCCAGACCCTGTGCTAGGCAGCTTTGGCCAGGAATGGTTTAAGAGCTGCTCTGTGCCTCTGGATCGCATCCCCACTCCCTGGGAGCCAGTTCTGCCTCCCTCAGCTGCTGCCTTTGCCCGCTGGCTCCCGTTCTACACATTTCCAGCAGTTTCCCTGATCCCTGGTTCCTCCCCGGTTACCTGGTGCTGCTGTAGTTCAAGCTGTCCATGTAGAAGGGCACCCTGTGGCTCCTTGGGGACAGGGACACGCTGGCATCTCTGGGCAGGGAGTCGTGCCTGGCAAGAGGAAGCGAAACAGCCTCAAACTCTGAGTTTGGGCACGTGGGAGATCCTCACCTGGGATGGGAATCTCGGCTGGAATCTCCCAGCTGGGCACTGATCCCTCCCAGGGCACACCCAGCACTGCCCACACCCCGGGAATCAGCGGATGGATCAGGACACCGGGATCCCAAGTGAAAGTGGCAGTGGGGAGTTCCCGGCTCACACCCAGGGAATCAGCGGATGGATCAGGAGCTCTGGATCCTGAGTGAATGCTGCAGTGGGGAGTTCCTGGCTTCGGGAAGCTTTGGGAATCTGGGATGGCAGCCCCGGACTCACCGTCCTGCCAGGGGGCTGAGCTCCCCGTGCCCCCGGGCGCTCTCGTACCAGCTGCTCCTGGGGCTGCTGCTCCCGGGGGGATCCGTGCTGGGCCTGGCCGGGAGACACAGAGTCCATGGCAGGGGTGGGATGGGATGGCTTGGAAGGTCCCTTCCAGCCCAAACCAGCCCAGATTCCATGAATCTGTGATATGATTGAGGAGGATACCAACGCTCCCAGGAGGGTGGTGGCAACCCCAAGGCTCCCAGGAGGATCCCAAGGTTCCCAGGAGGGTGGTGCAAACCCCAAAGCTCCCAGAAGCATGGTGTGAATCCCAAGGCCTGGGATTTGCAATCCCAATCCCAATCCCTGCTCCTGAGGATGTAGGAATGCCTTCCCCAAAGTTCCTCACACCGTACTTGGTCCGGGTGCACCATCCTGGGACAGGTCTGGCTCTGGGATTTAATACTTTTTGCCCCGTCTGGGAACAACATCCTGCTGTCACTTCCTTTTCCCTGTGATTGCACAGCCTGGAGTTTCCATGGGATATTTCCATGCCAGCAGCTTCCCCTGGCTCTGCATCCTGAACCCTTCATCCCCAATCCTTCACCCTCAAACCTTCATTCCCAAATCCTGACCTCCTGGAGCTGAACACCTGGCTGTCCACGTAGGCTGGGATCCTGTGGCTGGGCACAGAGCCCCCGAAGGACTGGCGCTCCTGGAGCAGGGGCACGGGGGGCTGGGGGGCACTGGGAGCGCTCTCCTGGGGGCTGGGGTCGGACCTGCTGAGGAATTGAACCAGTTTGAGCATAAAGTGAATGGGTGTCCTTGCTGCAAGCAGCTCCCACTAGTGTCCAGGGAATGCTGAGTGTGGATCCTGCCCCTTCCCGAAGGGAACAGGGAGAGCTGGGGCACCAAGTTGTTAATGGAACCACAAGATCATGGAATTCCAGAATCCCAGAATGGTTTGGGTTGGGAGGGACCTCCAAGTTCATCCCATTCTCCCCAGCTATGGCAGGGACACCTCCCACTGTCCCAGGCTGCTCCAAACTCCATCCAGCCTGGCCTTGGGCACTGCCAGGGATCCAGGGGCAGCCACAACTGCTCTGGAAATTCTATTCCAGGGCCTTCCCAACCTCCCAGGGAACAATTCCTGCCCAGTCTCCCACCCATCGCTGCCCTCTGGCACTGGGAAGCCATTCCCTGTGTCCTGTCCCTCCAGCCCTTGTCCCCAGTCCCTCTCCAGCTCTCCTGGAGCCCCTTTAGGCCCTGGCAGGGGCTCTGAACTCTCCCTGGAGCTTCTCCTCTCCAGGTGAGCCCCCCCAGCTCTCCCAGCCTGGCTCCAGAGGGGCTCCAGCCCTGGAGCAGCTCTGGGGCCTCCTCTGGATCGCTCCAGCGGCTCCAGGTCCTGTTGCTGCTGAGCTGCAACGATCCCTGTGGGAGATCCCTGCAGTGCAGGGGGTCAAAGGGGCACTGGCAGAGCCTGGACTGGATCCTGAATTCCCTAAGCCAGGAAATGAGGATTTGGGTGCCTTTAGAGGGAACAGGAAGGAGAACAGGAAGTGTGTGCGGGAATGTCCCGGTGCCCCAGCCCCGCACCTGTCCCGCTGTGGGTCGGACTCCTTTCCCTGGGGAATCTCCAGAGCTGGGACGCTGCTGCCACCAGGAACAGAGCCGGACCTGCCGAGAGAGGGACCTGTACGGTCTGGGAAGCACAGAATTCCTGCCAAATGGAGATGCAGCCCCGGGAGCATCCCCTGCCTCGAGAAAAGTGCAATGTCCCTGCACAGAAATATGCCAGCCAAGATCAGAATCACTGAATGGTTTAGGCCAGGTAGAATAATGGAATCAGGGGATCGTTTAGGCCAGACAGAATAATGGAATCACGGCATTGTTTAGGTCAGATAGAATAATGGAATCACAGAATTGTTTAGGCCAGACAAAATAATGGAATCACGGAACTGTTTAGGCCAGACAGGATCGCGGAATTGTTTAGGCCAGGTAGAGTAATGGAATCATGGAATTGTTTAGGTTGGAAAAGCCCTCTAAGATCACCAAATCCAACCACCCAGCACCATCACCACGTTCAGCACTGACCCAAGCCCTCAAATAACCCAAAGAGGTGTGAAAAAAACAATGGAAAATCCAGACCTCGGAAGAACCAGGGCTGAAAGGGAGCACCCCACCCACAGCACCCTCAGTGCCCTCTCCAGAGCCCCCTGCCATAAATTCCCCCCATTCTTCCACCAGGAAAAGCCATCCCAGTGTTTCTCTTGCCTTCTTGGGGAGCTTTGCTCACTCTGCTCCCAGGGAGACGTTCCCGTGTCCCTGTCCCTGCTCCCAGCAGGGCCATCCTGGGAATGCAGCTCGAACCTGGGGACAGCAATGCCCTGGGTCACTCCCTGTGTCCAGAGTCACTCCCTGCGCCCAGGGTCACCTCCTGCGACCAGGTCACTCCCTGACACACCTGGGAGGGAGTCCAGCGTAACCATGAACCCCAAATCTTCCAGTTTAGGGGAAAATATGGACAAAAGAAAGGAAATCTGTCCATAAATCCCTCCACATGGACATCCAGCCCTGCCTGGGGAAGTTCCAAACCAGAGCTCTCCCGAGAGAGGCTCTGCTCCCAAATTTAAACTCCAGGAAGCAACTCCTGGCAGCCCAGCTGGACAGGGTTTGATGGCCCCAGCCAAGGAGGATCTTTTCTCCCAGGTTTTCCTACAAATCCACGGTCAAAGGTTCATCCAGGAGAAGCAGCACTAGGATTGAGCACAAGAAGGCCTCAGGTTGCACAAGGAGGCCTCAAGTTGCACTGGAGGAGGTTTAGGTTGGATATCAGGATAACTTCTTTATGGAAAGGGTTGTCAAGGCCTGGAAATGTTCGGAAAAGTGGGGATGTGGCACGTGGGGACATGGGTCAGTGCTGATCATGGTGGTGGGGCTGGGCTTGGTCTGAGGGGTCTTTTCCAACCTTAACAATTCCACAGTTCTGTGGAAAGGAGACCCTGGGGGAATATTTATCAGCAGCGGGGAAGAAGGCCAAGGAATGACCCCTCATCCCTCAGGAGAAGCCAGGGGGGATTGTCCCTTTCCCTACCTGGCCCTGCTGGGCTCAGCGGGGTCCTTCAGCCTGGGGGGCTCCACGTGGGTGTCACGGACAGGGGCTCCCTGGCTCTTCTCAGTGAGGCTGCCAGAGTCCAGAACCCTAAAGCAGAGACCCAGGGTTGGGAAAATCCCTGCTGGGATGGGCAGACACCCGTTCCCTGGAGAGGAGCAGGCCGGGAGCAGGAGCCAGCGTGGGTGGAACCATTCCAGACATCCCAGATCACCCGTTCCAAATATCCCAGATCCCCCACTCCAAACACCCCAGATCTCCAACCCCAAACACCCCACATCACCCATTCCAAACATCCCAGATCCCCAGTACCAAACACCCCAGATCACCCACTCCAAACATCCCAGATCCCCAACCCCAAACATCCCAGATCCCCAGTTCCAAACATCTCAGGTCTCCAACACCAGACATCCCAGATCTCCAACCCCAGACACCCCAGATCACCAATTCCAAATATCCCAGATCCCCCACTCCAAACACCCCAGACCCCCCCATTCCAGATGTCCCAGATCCCCCATCCCAAACACCCCAGATCCCCAACCCCAAACATCCCAGATCCCCAACCCCAAACACCCCAGATCCCCCAGTTCTCACCGTGTGTCCCCCCAGGAGGGCTGGTGCTGGGCTGGGCCCTCGGGATTCGTGGAGCTGCTCCTCTCCTCATATCCCAGGACAGACCTGGCAAGCAGAGGAATAAATGCCCGTCACAGCCCTGAATCTGGCACTGAGACCCTGGGGATGCTCTGCTCACAGCCAGGCTGGTGCCAGCCTCCCCTGGGGCTCTTCTCTAGGGTATTGTCCCTGTCCCCATATTCCAGCTGCCTCCAGCTCCCCTGGATTACCAGGGAAGAGAAAGGGAGTGACCAAACCCCACTGAGAACACAAGAGGAGGAAAAATCTGGAGTGCTGGGCTGATCCCAGAGGAGATGGAGAGGGATCAGCACAGAGGTCCCGGTCCCTTTAACCCTCAGTTCTCCCCATCCTTGGGATAAAAGCTGCAGAAGGAGCCTCCTCCTGTGCCTGCCCATACAGACTTCCCTTGATCCTCAGGATTATTCCTGCACCCACTAAACTCGCTCTCCTCCTACCTTTTAAAGGAATATTCCGTGTCCTCAATGTGCATGGGGGTTCTCTCAGTGGGAGGAAAAGGGACATCGGGCTGTGAGTGAGACCTGGCAGAAAACAGGGAATTCAGAGCTTCCAAAGGCTTCCAAGGGATTTGTACGGAACAGCAATACTGCACTTTGTACCAGCCCAGGGAACAGGGAGGAATTGTCTCAGAGAACTGATTTTCCCTCAGGAAAGCCCAATTTTAATCTCTGACCAAGAGGAGGAGAGGCTGTTGGTGGAACTAACATGGTTACTGGGATTCAATTCCCACATCCTGGGACAGGAATTCCCTGGATGTTATACCGGGACAAAGCACAGTGTGAGCAACTTTGGGAAGGCATTCCTGCATTCCCAGCAGTGGCTCCAGACCCTGGGATTCACACTATCCTCCTGGGAGCCTGGGGATCCTCCTCACCTCAGCTCAGAGGGCTGAATCCATTCCATGGAACCCAGGAATCATGGAAAGCTTTGGGTGGGAAGGGCCTCAAAGCCCTCAGTGCCACCCCTGCCGTGTCAGGGACACCTGCCACTGTCCCAGGCTGCTCCCAGCCCCGTCCAGCCTGGAATCTGATCAGCTCGAGGCCTTTGAGGGGCCAGCACAGGGAAATGAATCCCAAACTATGGCCAAGGGAGGGGAGCAGCTCCAGGGAGATCCGTGCTGCTGACAGCAGCAATTCCCTCCCCACCCTGCATCCTGGCAATGCTGGCTCTAAAATCTGTGGGATGGGGGCACTGAAGGCAGTGCTGGCACTGCTGGATCTGCTCCAGAATCCCTGAGGCTGGAAAAGCCTCCGGGATCATCCAGTCCCCACCTTGTCCCCAGCCCACAGCCCTGAGTGCCACCTCCAGGAATTCCTTGGACACCTCCAGGGACGGGGACTCCAAACCTCCCTGGGCAGCCCCTGCCAAGGCCTGAGCGCCCTTTCCATGGGGAAATTCCTCCTGGATTCCCAGGCTGCTGCTCTGGGAAGGAGCTGTGTACCAGTGAGCAGGGAGATGCTGTTCCCAGTGTTCACCCATGGGGGATTTTCCATCTCCAGTTGCTGCCCAGCAATTCTAATCCCAGCTCTGCCCTGGACAAGCTGGTTATCCCCACCCCAACTGCCCTCTGGTGCCAGCCCAGGCCCCACGCAGGGTCCCACCTGGTGTCACCCCCCGAGGGAGAGGGCTCGGAGTGACGGAGCGGCTCCTCCGGAGCATCCGCAGCTCTGTCCCAGGAACCCGAGCGGGACCTGCTGGCAGAACAGGGTTGGTCCCAGCAGGGAGCTCAGCAAGTAGAGAGCACCAAGAAATGAAAATATCAACCACAGGATTGTCCTGGCTCAAACAGGATGTGTTTTCCTCCCTCCTGCTTAGCTCTGGGAATTTCCTGAAGGGCTGAGCCACAAATCCAAACAACTCCTGCTTGTGTGAGGAAAGCAGCTGGGAGGTCCTTTGGAGCTGGTGGGTCAGGCCCCCCCTTTGATCCCAGAGCTCATCTGCAGGGCACTGTCAGGCTGGGAGAACACCCCCCACTCTAAAATGAGGGAGAAAAAGGGAATTTTCCACTTACTCTGGTGGGTAAAACCCATTGCTGGTTTCTGTGTGCTCAGGAAAACTGGAAAAGAGAGACACAGCCTGAGGAATGTTCCACAGAGACTTTCCCGTGCATTTCATAAAGGAGAGAGCGGGAACCCAGCACCGACACCAGCAGGAGCCACCAGGGATCACCGCAGCCCTTGGAGCTGGGACAGGGACATTCCCCGGGAATGTAGACAGAGCAGCAAAACCGAGTGAAACGCGTGGAGTGGAATTTCCAGGGAGCGAGGCAGCGAGGAGAATCCCAGGGGAATGAGGGAAGGGAGGGATCTCTGCCAGGCTGCAGCTCTGCCAGCAGAGGATGCTCTCGGAGCACAGCCCGGCCCGGGGCTGGGACACCGGGAGCTGCTGCGACACCGGGAACGGGGAGCCGCGGGGACACCGGGAGCCGCGGGGACACCGGGGGACCGGAGCTGCTGTCCCCGAGCAAATCCAGGGTCAGGCTCAGTCCAGCAGCCCAGAGCAGCCCCTGCCCGTTCCTTACCCATCTCCACGCTGGGACACCGATCCCAAGGCGAATTTCCCGTTCAGAGCCTCTCTGTCCTCTCCATTCCTGCAGGGAAAACAGCGGGAACGTGAGGGAGGGAGAGGAGGAGCCCCCGGAGCTGCCCAGAAAGGTGGTGGAAGTGAGCTGAGAACAGGGTAGGAAGGGGGGAAAATCCCAGGGGAACTGATCAGCTGAGCCCACGGAAAGGGCTCCAGATCTGGATTGGGATTCCCAGCACTGAGCTGGGCAATGCTCAGACTGCGGGAAGCCCCCTGCTTCCAGCTGGGAATGTTTCCTGCCAAGTGCTTTGCCCTTCCCTGGATTCCCGGTGTGGTATTTGCTGCTCTGTGCTGCTCCGTATCCTGGAGGATTTGGTGTCTCCAGGGAATCCCCCCATGCAGAGCCGAGTTCCCCATCTGCCCTCAGAGGGATCTGCAGGGCCTCCGGACCCACCTGATTTCAGCAGGAATTTCAGCAGAGGTGGGGATTTTCCTTGCAGGTTCACTCCGGGCTGGGGACATTTGGCTCCTGCTGCCCGGGCTGGGGCTGTGAGAGGGGACAAGGGACAGAAATGTCACTCCTGGCCAAACCAGAGCAGCTGCAGCTGCCAAACTCACCCTGCACTGAATGGGGATGGAGGAAGCCGGAATGAATCATCTCTGTTCTCAATCCTTTCACTGACAAAGTCGTCTTATCGGGAGCAATTTTTAAATTAAAAGCCCTGATTTTTCCAGGAATATCCCCCGGGAATATCCTGCTCCTGCAGTGACACAGCAGTGACAGCACCAGGACAAGGGCAGCAGCCAAGGCGCCGTTTGCAGTGAGAGCTGTTCCACCTTTTTATACTCCAGGCATGGATTCAGCCAAAAACATTGGGATCGTCCCCTTTCTGCAAGAACCGGGAATTTAGAATTGGGGAATCACAGAATGGGTCAAGGTGGAAGGGACCTTAAAGATCCATTCCCACCCCTGCCATGGGCGGGGACATTTCCACTGTCCCAGGTTGCTCCAAGCCCCATCCAAGCTGACTCTGGACACTTCCAGGGATCCAGGGGCAGCCACAACTTCCCTGGGAATTCTCCTCTGCAAACCCCCCGTGCCCGGCTGTGTTGGCACAGCTGATCGATGCAGTTATCCCAAGCTGGCACAGCCCCGGAATCCCCACCCCGAGGAATGGATACCTGCTCTTATCCGGGGAAATCCCGGATGAACCCGGCGCAGCCGAACTCCTCCTGTGCTGCCCTTCCTCCTCTTCGATCTCAATCCTTTCCACGGGGAAAAAGAGACAAATGTCACATCCTCTCCTCTTTGCTGTCGCTTTCCAGGCAGTTTGTTCTCATTTTCCCCGGAGTTCTCCCTGTTTCCCGAGCTGGTTGTTCCTGCTCCTCCCGGGACTGCACATAGCCAGGCCAGGGGGATTTCTCTCCACAGCATCAGCTGAGTGCTGGGATTCCAGAGGCACGGATTTCCCGATTTTTAGGGGGGAGATGCCTGAGGAGCATCCTCCGGGCTGGCTGGAGCAGCTTCCCAGGAAACAGGAGGGCTGTGACTGAGCCTCTCCAGCTCCAGGCTGCCCCTAACCCATCAGCATTGTATTCCCAGGGTCTCCAACGCTGTTTCTCCCAAAAAACCAGCGGGATCCGACCCCCAGCATCCCTCTCCAAGGAATTGTTCTTCCTCTGCCGGGAGCTGCTGTCCCAGCCTGGCACACGCTCCCAGCCCAGCCGTGCTTGCCAGCACCTACCTCTTGGCAAACAGGGGCGGGAATTCCTGCGTCGGGCTGCTGTGAGGGAAGGATTGAGGAGCAGTTAAAGGGTTGGAGGGAAGGACACACCCTGGGCAGGGGCAGAGACCCCAGATCCCTGCCCCAGGTGGGCAAGGTCCTGTCACCCCTCTGGCCCTGACACCTCCCACTGTCCCAGGTGCTCCCAGCCCTGTCCAGCTTGGCCTTGGGCACTGCCAGGGATCCAGGGGCAGCCACAGCTGCTCTGGGCACCCTGTGCCAGGGCCTGCCCACCCTCCCAGGGAACAATTCCTGCCCAATATCCCATCCATTGCTGCCCTCTGGCACTGGGAAGCCATTCCCTGTGTCCTGTCCCTCCAGCCCTTGTCCCCAGTCCCTTTCCAGCTCTCCTGGAGCCCCTTCAGGCCCTGGCAGGGGCTCTGAGCTCTCCCTGGAGCTTCTCCTCTCCAGGTGAGCCCCCCCAGCTCTCCCAGTCTGGCTCCAGAGGGGGCTGCTCCGTGGCACATCCTTGGCCGCTGTGTTGGAAAAGTTCCCTTCCCCTGTGCCCCACATGGGCCCTTTCCAGGCTCCTGTCCCATTCCCACCCTCGGGACCCTCACCCGTTGCTCTTCTTGGCCGCGGACAGGACATAGGCGCGCTCCCGGCTGGCCGAGCGCCGCAGAACGCTGTTGGCAGCCTCGGTCCTGGGAGGGAGGGAGGGAAGGAAGGAAGGAGGGAAGGGGTCACATCCTGCCCAGCCTGGTACTCCCTGGAGCCTTGGACGGGCAAAGAACAACCCACGGGAGGTTGGGGCTGACCCCGACACAGCTCCCGTGCTCTGGAGAGCAGATTCCATGGAACCATGGAACGGGTAAGGTTGGAAAAGGACAATTCTGTGATTCTGTTCCCAATGGGAATGACAGAGCTGCCTGGAGCCGGCCTGGGGTGCCAGTCCCGGGGTGATCCTGACCCCAGGGCTGCTCTCTCCTGGCTGTGTGTGCATCTCCGTCTTTTCCCATGGACACTGCACAGCCCATGGATTCTGCAGCCCACGGATTCCACAGCCCACGGATTCCACAGCCCACGGATTTCGCCACCCCTGGACACCACGCAGCCCTCCCCAGCTGCCCGGTTAATTGGGCTGCGCTGTCAGCCTCAATCACGTCAGGGCATTAATTACGTTTTGCTGGGAGTGCGGTGGCCGTGGGCAGAGCGGGGCCGGGAGCAGCACGAGGAGCTGTGATTATCCTGGGATGGCAGCCAGCCCCGATCCCTGCCCCACTCCACCAGCCCTCCAGGGTGGAACAGCCCGGCTGGAGCGAGGCCACTTGTCACTGTCCCTGCGGAAACACGGAGCCACCCCCGGGCCTCACCTCTTCTTGTGTTCGTCCGGAGAAAAGGGCACCTCCTCCTCGTCCCCATCCACGGATTTCTGCCGGATGTTGTAGGGAGCTCTGGAATAGAAACGGAGACCCCTGGTCAGGGAATTGCTGCTGGGGCAGAGGCAGCAGGAGCCAAGCACAAGCGAATCCCAGGGAATGGCTCGGAACCTGGAAAACACCTGGATTCTCCCCTGGGGTGCACACATCCCTGGAGGAATTTTCCCTTAATCCAGGGGTTCAGCCCAGAGCCCCCAATCCCATTTTGGATCAGTCACACTCTGGGACAGGAAAAGCAGGGCAGGGAATGCCCCCAGCGCTGTCCTGCCACGAGGATCCCCCTTCTCCAGGCTTCAGGAACCCCACCAAGTTCCCGGGCTGGTGACAAAATCCCCTCCGTGCCAAGGCCCGTGCCAGTCTGACGAGCACTTCCCGGCCCACAGAGCCTTGGGAACCCCTGGAGTTGCCAGTGGAAGCTCCAGGGCACCCCCAGGCCAGGGACAGCAGGAGCAGCTCCCTGTGCACACTCACAGTTTCTTGTAGTCCTCAGTGGTCATCCTGTACCCGGAGGGGGAGCGGCTCTGTCCCTTCAGGGTGCTGCTGCAGGGGACACAAGCCAGAGGATGGCTGGGAATGAGTTTAAAATCCCCTTTTCATGAAGGAGGAGGAGGGGACACACACGAACCTTTTCTGCGCTTGGCTGGGAGGTGAAGGGTCCGGCATGGATGAGCTCTTGTCGATGGTCTTGGTGAACACCCCCCTGCGGAGGGAAGGGATCTTAAATTTTCAGCTGGAAAACGTTTGGAGCTAAATTCCAAGTGCCCCAGGAACAGCAGGGCTGGCTCTCCACCCTGAGCCCTGTGATGTTCCCAACAAAGAGAACCCAGGAATGGAACATTTTTCCTGCTCGCTGTTCCTGATCCCGTTCTCCTCCCCCTGAAGCCCAAATCGCTCCCGTTCCACACCCACCTGATGAGGTACCCGGACTGGGGTTTGGCAGCAGGGGACCTGTGCAAGGAACAGACAGCAGGGAGTTAAAAACATGGGAAAAACAGCACCAGCAGCAGCAGGATTAAAGGGGAATGTCCCCCTGGATGTCAAACCAAAAATCCAGCCAAGCAGGCCTGGGGGGATCCCACAGCTGGATTGACCCCGGAAGGGTTTTTAAAAATGAAAAATTTTTGAATTTTTCTTTTAAAATTATGAAATGAGCTCTAAAAAAGATTTTTTTTTAATAGGAAAAGTGAATTTTAGAGTGAACCAATTAAAATCAGCCTTGCTGGCAATGCTCCCTGGCTCCAAACTGGGGAATCGGATGTGATGGAGATCCTGATTATTTTATCCCCGGGAAAAACAGCAGCTCCCCTGCAGCTGCTCGGGGGGTGCATTCCCAGGACGGGAGCTCCTCTGGGGAGCAGGGTCTGAGCAGGAGTGGGAAGAGCTGGCGCAGGGAAAGGGACGCAGGGAAGAGCTCATGGGAGAGGGCAGAGCAAATTTATTATTTTATTATTAAGATCTATTATCTCTTATCCTGGAAACTTTGGGATATTCCTGCAAACTCCTGAGTTCCCAGAGACCCCTGGTGCTCTGAGCCAAACCCTGGAGCCCAGGAGCTGCTGTCCCATCCAGCACGGGGGTCAGGGGCTCAAATCCATCCATTTCTCTGGATCAGACATCCCTGGGTCCAGCTGGACCCCTCGGGGGCCAGTCCGGGCTCTCTCCGGCCATGGGCAGGGCTGGCCCCAGAGCCGTGCTGGCAGCAGGAGGGGAGGAGGGGACACCCGGGGACACAGCGCAGTGGGGACAGAGTGGGATGGGCCCTGGAGTTACCTCTCCTGATGGGCAGCAGCAGCTCTGGTCTTTGGGGAGCCCCCGCCAGCCCGTGCAGCCCTGAGGGAACAGAAAACACCAGGATGGGGTCACTGAGGGACTCATGAACAGGGCAAAGATGGGTTTGGGGAGAGCGGGAAGAAAAGAGGGGTTTGGGATTGGGTTTGTCCCCAGGGAAAGAGGAGATGGAGCAGAGTGGTGCTCCCTGAAACTGTGGGACACCCAGGGAGCTGCTTGTGCTCCTGCTTGTCCATCCTAAACTCCCTCCTCTCCACGCCTGCCCCGAGTCTGTCACTCCGAGATGCTGCAGCACAATCTGGCTTCACAGAACTTTGGAGCTCTCCTGAGAATCCCAATCTGTGCTGCTGAGAGAGGGAGCTCCAGGAGAGGACATTTGTCCCAGCTCCTCCCTGCCCTGCATTTATCAAACAGGAGCAGCAATTCCTTTGGCGGTGCCGCTGCCTGGCACCACGGGGACCCCAAACCTGTCACAGACACCGTATGCAGCTGAGACCAGAGTGCCTGGGGCTCCAGGAGCCTCCGGACACCGCTCCCAGGGTGGGAATATTGGGGAATTCTGATGAGGGACAGGGAAGGAGAAGGGAATGTTCCTGTGCTGCACTCACAGGGGGCTGCTCTTCTCCTCCTCCGAGTCGGAGTTGTGGTGCTGGATCCAGCTCTGGTCCCCTCGCAGAGTGGTGCGAACCTTCATCTGCCGGATGATCCTGCGGCGATCCTCGTCCGAGGGCGGGATCAGCCCTCCTGGGGAACAGGGAAAGGGGACAGGAGCGTGCTGAGAGAGGGAGGGACTCGCAGGACCTGTTCCAGCACGGAGCTGTCCCCTCTGGGTCAGCATCACCAGCTCTGATGGAGATGTGGCCACCCCGGCCTCGGGATCAGCTCATCCTGATGGATCCAGAGGTTTCACTCCTGCCTGCCAGAACACCCTTGGCCTGGCCCGGCAGACACATCCCAGCAGATCCAGCTGGGCAAGGAAACCGAGGAAAAACAGGAGAGGCAGGAATTACCTTTGGTGACACCCAGGGACATCATGGTCTCAGCAGCACCTTCCCTTCCGCGACTGCTCCAAGCTAACAAGGCCCTGGAAAAAATGGAAAAGGGGATATAAAAGCAAAATATTCATTCTGGAATAAAAACCTGGCAGTTCTATGGACAGGAGAACAGCAGCTGGGACCCTACTTCGAGGAACTCCTGGATGCACCACCTCGGAAAACTCCTGGATGCACCACCCCAGGAACCTCCTGGGTGCACCATCTCAGAAAACTCCTGGATGTGCCACCTCAAACACCCTCTGAGAGGAGGAACTCCCAGATTATTTAGTGCTGTACTTGAATCCAAACCGACCACAAACTAAACGTCAGGGAAAACCCTGCTCTTTTCAGGTTCTGCCAAGGAAAAATTTTTTTTTTTAACAAAAACATAAAATGGAGAAACACCCCCAGAAAATCCCAGTGTTTGGGGATGAGAAGGGCCCAGGTTCATTGAGCACCTGGTTATGTGTTTTTCCAAAATTATCCCTTCATGGAAAGATTTTTTCATGGAAGCTGCAGGATGAGCCCTTGTTTTGGAGAAGAAAAATCAGTCCCAGAATCCCAGAGTGGTTTGGGTTGGATGGGACCTTAAATCTCCTCTGGGTCCAAACCCTCCGACAGCAGGGACACCTTTCAGCTGTTACCACCCCGCAGTGTTCCCTTGCCAGAACCCTCTCCTGGATTCTGGAATGACTCTGCCAGTTGGTAACTCGGGAGAATCCAAAGTCGGGTTGTTTTCCCTGCTGGACAAGGAGTTAAACTGTGGGTGCCTCACACAAAGCTCATCCACAGCCACCAACCTGTGCCCTCACCGGGGTTATTCCCTTGGCCCAAAGCCCATGAGGGATCACTCATGCATCCAGCTCTGAAGTGATCCCATCCTGCTGATGCCTTAAGATGTAACT
>VYZT01013294.1:31807-65323 GCA_013400735.1 Pomatostomus ruficeps | reverse complement strand
TGATTCTATGATTCTATAATTCAGCTTTTTAATAAAAATGCCTTTTTATCAGCTGTGTAGAGTCACTTCAGACATGTTTTTTCCCTAAGTCTTCCTTTTTGTCTAATATTAGGACTCAGTCTCTATTTGAGTCCTTTCAAATGGTATTCTTATTTATTCAGAAGAGCTTTCCTATTAATTTTTGTGTTGGACTCTTAGCAAGTTTACATTTTATTTATTTCGAGCAAGCTTGCTTTAGGGAACTGTGCTGTTAGTAAGTGCTACAGAAACAGAGAATCCAACATTGAAGAGCAGAGTTACACGATACCCTAAAGACATAAGCACCATTTATTTGGAGAGGTAAGGGAGCAGACAGTCAGCAAAATTCATGGCTTGGTATTTTTGTACAAGGATATAGAAGCTGCATGCCTGCAGCTCTTCTGGAAAGTAAATGAACCAAGAAAATTCTGTCCTGAAGTTGAGGTAGTTGGTATATGAAAAATGTTTTTGTTTTCCTCTGTTATTTATTTTGTCATATTTTAGGAGAAGTTTTTAATGTGCTGGTGGTTTTTTGGCTACGAGTTAAGTTGATAACATTTTTATTTTTATGTGCATGTTTGTGGGGGAGGGAGAGGTCAGTGAGTGTCATGCTGGAAATCAGGCACAGATTTGCATTCTTGAACAGCTGCTAGTTATCTTGAATAATATTTCCCAAAGGCATTGGGTCCAATAAAGGATGCTTCTAATGATATTACTCAGTAGTAGTTTTGTACTGTAAATAACCTGCTCATTTCTTTCAAATAACATGTTTTGGAAATTAAGTAGGTTTTTAAATTTCCTTCAGTGACACTGTACTTGTGTGCTGCCAGTTTACACAAGGAGCAGTACACACTAAGGTCAGCAGGGCTAGCACAGAAATGAAAGCTCAATCCAATTTTGCATGAGAGCTTCCTTGAGCATTTAGTAATTTCCCTGAAAATTAGTCTTCCCACATCCCAGGGCTGGAAGTTGAATTGAGACATTTAAAATTCGATCATAAATTTGGATTTACTGCTGGAAGAAGCAAATAAGTCTCTGCACTATAAAATAGGTGTAGTATTCCATAATGACATCATTAGTGTTATTATTTTGATAATACTGCCAGGAATTTTGGATGCAGTTTTTTTATGAAGGATAGCATGAGGGAAAAGCATGTGAAAGAAGAAAATACTGTAAGGATGTTCAAAAACCCCCACATGGTAGAAAAGAAGGGTTATGGAGGATGAGCAGAGTCAGCCCTGACACTGGTGGGGCCAGTTCCCTCTGACCCTGCTGAAGTGTCTGCTGTCTGGCCCCAGCCACAGCCATGCTCCAGCACTTGCCTCCTTTTAGGGGGTATTTTGGGGACACTGTCTGCCTCTTCACAGCATCCAGTTAGAGCACCCTGACAGTCAGTTGTTTGAGGGTATGAACTTTATAAGAAATGCTATTTTTCTTTTGAGTTCTAAAAAAATGCCAGGCTTTGTGCTATTGTGTAATCCTGCAGGCTGTGTGTCCCGAGTTCACTGCAGTGTGTTTGTTGTGGAGAAGAATTGTAGTGACACATCTTGCAGTGACAGCACAGTTAGGGGAGAGCTGAATTCCTGAGAGAGCTCAGTGCTCATGATATGTGTGTTTGATTGCTCTCTGATTCTCCCCAGCTGCACTGAATATTCCAGAAAAGATTCCAAATGCATTAAAAATGGTGGACTGTTTTGCCACAAGGGAAGAGATGTGAGAACCAGATTCTGTTGAAAATGTTAAAACTGCAGTTATACATCCACAAAAGGATGTGGTTGTTTAAGTGGAATTTGATGTTTTGTTGCCTAATAATACATGCTGTCGTGACTTTTATTCTAAGCCTATAAAATGATTGATAATGATATATACTTCGATGGAATGTTTGTCTGTAATCACTATTTAACAGAACCATTTCATTAATTTCAGCGTACTAGAAATTAGCACATTCAGATAGATAATGATGACATTTATATGCTATAGTGAACTTTTGTCTTTTTGCTGTTTTCATGTGCAATAGGATAGAAAGAAAAGACAGATCTCAAGTGGGTTTTTTGCATGCTGCAAACTAGAATTCTTGACCTGAAAACATCAGAACAATCTGATCATAAGGATGTGTGTGTTGATGGTACAGACAAATAAATCAGTGTATTAAGGAGCTTTTGAAACTTTGTGTTTCTGTGGTCTTGGTTTCTTTCATTTCTTATGTCAAAATGGTGTTTGTGGCCTCAAATATAGGGCAAACTAGTTGTAGTCCCCAAAGCAAATCCAAGCAGATTGTAAGGTATTCATCTTAATGCCTCTCATTCAGCTTAGGAGAAGAGTGGCACTGAGACTGCAAGGAGCTGGGAATTGTGCATGAAACCATCTAAATCAAAGCAATTTTGAGGCAAATGGTGTAGAAGTTCCCTTGGGTAAAATTGTGCATTTGCTGAAGACTCCATTTCTCTAGCTCATATCTGGATGTCTGTAATGTTAGTGGAGATTTTGGCCTTGTGGGATTTGCACTGCCCAGTCATAGGTTTAGGAGCATGTACACATTAACAGGGCTGCTGTGATGAATGATTTCTTTATCAATCAGAAGGGATACTTTAATCTTAATTTTTACATTGTAATGAAGACTTGTTACAGGAAACAAACTGAAATTGAATGACCATGACTTGGTTAATTTTAAAAATGATGAAGGGACAAGCAAAAATTGGTTTGTGGCTGATGTCTTGATTACAAAAATGGAAAATTTTGATGGACTGGTGAGGCTGAGAGATATAAAAGTGGCACAGCTTGATTTTCCTGGAATGAAAGATACTAATGCATTCTGAACCCAAAGGAAGGAAGAGAACTGCCTGAAGAAGGGTACAAGAACTAATTGGAAAATCTTCAGGCAAGAGAGAAGAGCCAGCTGACCTTGCTGACTTGTAAAGATTTTTATCACTCTTGTTTTGGCTACATTCTTGTCATTCTACTAAAACCTAATCCCACTGAGTGTTGTTACTGAGATCTCAGCAACTTTTGTATTGTTCTGGAGTCATCTAAAGATGAGGAATTTTTCATTGGTGGACACAAATCTTACTCTATGTTGATGTCCTCAGTCTTTCCGTCCTCAACTTAAAGGCAAACAGTCCATATTTAATTTTTTCCATGTGGCCAGTTTTTCAGTGTGACCTCACATGCCTTGCAGCAGACTTAGGAGGTGCACGTGGGTTGCTGAGATATAAACCTTCCATGAAAATGTTGACTGCTTTAACATAAATGGCTTTTTCTTTCTTTTATTTTCATCTCCAGTGCCTGATCACTAATGACAGGGTTTTGGGGTTGTGGTGTTTCCTATCTGATACTAAAAGATTAGTTGGTTTTTGGTATGTGGTTTTATTTTGCCAGTTTGGGGGGTTTTGTGCATGTGTGGGTGGGGTTTTTTTTGTTTGTGACTTTTTTTTTCTTATTGGTGGTTGGGTTTTTTTGTTTTTGTTGCTGTTTGTGGGTTTGTTGTTTTTTGTTTTTTTTTTTTTGCTTTGTACTTAAAAATGTTTCCATGTTGTGCAAGCACTTGAGACCCAAGGTGCACCAGCTGAATCACAGAAGTGCAACTGCACCCTGTTAACCATAAGAGGGCATTCCTGGAAGTGTGGTGCTCAGTCAGTGGGGAGCAGAGCAATTTCTCATGTGTGGTTAGGGTCATAGAGAAGGAATGTGTGCAGAAACATGTGTGTATATATATATTCATATATATATATGTGTGTGTGTCACATGTGGCATGGAGGGTGTAAAGGCAAGCTCTTGGTGTTGGCCAGCTGGCATTTTGGTGACTGTAAGACAATTGCCAGGGCAGGATATTGAATGATGGAAGATGGGACTCTGAAAATAGTGGGTGGAGACGCAAGGGAAATGCTGCATGAGAGAAAAGCATTTTGTGTCTTGGGCTACAAATGGCGCAGGCTTGGAATTACTTTCAGGCAGGGAGGACATAGATCATAACTCTGGAAGCTACAGAGAGCTATAAAATCTTCCATTGAAAAGCTTACTGCATCCTGGCAATGTCTTAGTGCTCCCTCTCTTCATCCATGCTTGCAAAGGTCCACTTACATGGCATAGTAGCTTTCGGTCAGGTGTGTTTCAAGATGGAATATTTTCTTCCAGACCTTACTATGTGTGTTCAGTTTAAATTCTATTGTGAATTTTCTTGTTGTAGTGGAAAGTAAAACTACACAGAATCTAAAAAGCCAGTGACACAACTACAAAAAAATCTGCCTTAAGTAGAAAATAAGCTTATTAGATTGATGAAAAATGGAAAATGTCTTGTGAACTACAGGCCACTGGGCCTCTTACTTTTCACCTGCTGCAGACAACGGCTAGGAAGATGTTCTGCATTAAACTGAACTTAGACTTGTGCTCGCCAAGGAATGTGACTAGGTTAGCAAGCTGCTTTCTTATCAATCAGGAGTCAAATGATCCAGAAGAGGAACACAGAGTTCCTAGTAAAGGATCATTGGAAGCAGGACAGCTTTGCTAATTAGATTCCTTTTACTTTATTTTATTTTTGCACATCAATAGAATTCTGCATACAAATGTGGTTGCAGTGATTGTGTCAAACAGTACAAATTGTTGTTACAATACATTAATCAAGGACATGGAAGAACAGCTCCGGGATACAAGATTCCCCTGTCTTACGTAAGCTTTGATCTGCAGTCTCTCGGTCACCTCGTCTCCTTCCATTAGGACTTCTGATCTCAGAAGGAATGAAATTTGCCATCTTCTGGCCTTGGCAATTCCCTTACAGTGATTTTGTCAAAAGACATGAGATACCACGGCTAAAGTCCTGGATAGAAGTACTTATGTGCCCACCCTTTCAAAGGTTTCCTTCCCTTGCTCCCTGCCCTCTCTCCCCCTGAAAATGAGCTGTGCTTTGGTGCAATTAGAAAGACAGAAACTAGAATCTGCATGCAACTTAAACATTGTATCTCCATTCATCCTTAAAAATCTTCTTTGTACATCATGCTCTCATCTCTAAGAAGTGATGGAAGCCTCCACAGCCTTTCATGTTTTGGGAAATAATTGCACTGAAGGGAATTAATGTGCACTTACAGGGCAGTGAAACAAAAACAAATGGCATTGATGCCTTTTTGTTGTTCTGGCCAAACACCCTGATATTTTGATGCTTGTGATTTTTCATTCTGCAATCTCTCTTGTGTGTCCAGCTCCCTGTGCCTCTTCCTTGCACCCTCTTCTGTACTGTCCCTTCCCCTCTGCTGCAGTGGGAGGTTGACTTTGCCTGCAGTTCTGATTCCATCTTTTTCCTGGTGGGTTGCACAACAGATCCTCAGTCAAAGCCCTGGGGTTACAGAAAGGAAAGAACAGCCTTGTGGTCATAGTACTAGCCTGAAACTTGGATTTTTATACACTCTGTCAGACTTGTTTTGTTATAGTGCTCAGAAGTCCCTTGGGGGATGGTTGACAAGAGGTATTTTTCTCTCTTAATTACCTTTTGAAATCCAAGGGAGGCTGTATGTCTAAATATCCACAGGAGTTTTATCCTGTATATGTTTGTTTGCTGTCTGCAAAGGTGAGATCTCTATCCCAGATAAAAAGGTGGTGCTCTGTCTGAACTTTCTTCCCTGATAAACATCTTTTTTAGTAGATAACCTTCTCTTCCTAATATGCATGTGTATTTTTTTCTTTAATATATGTATATACACACACATGTATATGGGAATGTTTATATAGTAAGTACTAAAAATTATTTTACTTCTTATAGTACTTTTAAGATAAATATTTTAATCTTAAGTGAAATATTTTCTCTATTTTGCATAACCCACTGGTTTTACATTCAGTCAATTAATTTTTGTTAGGACTGGGCCATAAGCATAGAGGTAGGCTGCAGAAAGATGTTGGTGTTTTGCCCAGAGTTTGTGGTTGCTGTGCTAAGGTCTTTCCTCACCATCCGTGCAGTTTATGTCTGTGATTATGCTATTTATCATACTATTTATGATTAATAAAATGCTGGTCCCTTGGCTGCTTACACCACCCGTGTTAAGTCTGGATGGATGGATGGATGGATCTGAACCACAGCCATTGCTAGGCAGAAAACAGCTTGCTAGCACACAATTTAAGGGAAGAAACAAACAATTTATGTATGGTTGAAAGAGCACAGATAATAAGGTAAATAAGTTCTGGGTGAAATGGTCCCTAAGCATTCTTTGCCTGCCTTATAGACATTTGTCAAGTGCTTTGAGATCATTTATATAGAGATCACAATATCCTTCACAATTCTTCTCACATTTCCCTCCAAACTGAGAACTTTAGTGTGAATTGTTTTCTATGTAGGGGGTCGCGTTTCCTAAGCTCACAGAATGCTTTGCTCAGTAATAGTCTCTCTGATTTGTCATTAAGATTAGTGATTTTTTTTTCAATTAAAATGTAAAATTTTTCAATTCAAATTCAATTAATGTAAAATTATCGCCCAATTAGAAAGCATTATTGTGTGTTTATAAGTATCCCTGGATGTACTTACCCACTGGAAGCATGCAGATGTCTGCTGGAATTTAATTTCTCTGCAGCACGTTGGGGGTGGGGACAGAAGAGAAGTAGCCAGAAAAATTATAGTTGCTGCAGTAAATACCAGGCTTCTCCCAGTGACCTGCACTGACTGCAGAGCTTATTACATCTAATGTAAGCATAAAACATCTGTTCAGCAATGCTGTTCTCTGGCTGGTCTGCATTTTTACCAGCAAATCAATCATTCTTGGCTGATTGCTGCCTGTTGTGGGGAGTCACAGAGAAAAGGGGTGCATGTTTTACAGTTTATTGTAAGAAAGATGTTGTGAAATACCTGCAAGGCTTCAGTGCTCACTGAGCAATGGCAACCTTGCTTCATCTCTGTGGTGTGGTCCCTCCTGAGCTCCAGAAGCATAGGTGTGCAGGCCAGCAGGAATCCTGTGGGTGGATGGTATAGCCCATAGCAAGGAGCATGGATGATGAACAAGGTGTTCCAGGAAGCTAAATTTAGAGCCCTCTGAGGGTATTTTTTTATTTGGGGGTTCCTACAAAGTCAGTCTGTGTTGTCAGGTGGTGACTCCCTGCGACAAGGCAGAGGTGTGCTGAACCTTGTGCTCTAAATCGAGCAAATCCTACTTTGGAGCACAGAGCTGCTGCTGGTGCACGGTGTGTGCTGTCCTTGCTCTGGGCTGTCCAGGGTGAATCCAGGGCACTGCCTTTGGCAGCCTGTGATTTTGCTTGGTTTTGGTTGTTGTTAGCAAAGCTGGCACTTCACTGAGGTGGCTTTTACCCCTCCAGAAGAGGTGTTTTTGTGTTTTGCAGTAGCTCATACCCCATCAGCCCCAGAGCTGCAATGTGTTGGCCGTGAGTGGCTGCCATGGGGGCAGCTCCCCAGCACTGGCCAGTCTGTGTAACACAGCAATTCCTGTTTTGGTTTGATTGACTCCCTCACATTCTGATAGCTGGCTAGTGGATGGCTCTGAACGGTGGCCAGAGTAACAGCTACATGTGCAAAGCTGTTTGAGATCGCCAGCATTCTTTTGTCTGGTTTGCAGGCTCTGTACCTGCTGCAATTGGATGTGGGAAAAAAATGCTTCTTTGTTAGGGGAGGTTTTTTACTATCTAAATAACACCTTGTTGGTATGGGCCTTGTTTTTTTCCCCCCTTTTTTAATGTAGTGTTTCTGGAGCAGGTCCTGGCAGTGTCAGCCACCAGCCTGAACAGTTCTTTTGTGCCGATGCTTTTGAATCTCTGCCTGTGTCAGTGTATTTCCTAGAAAATTAGCCAAGATTATTCACACCTAAGATAAAATTTATTTCTTCTATTAGCAGCAACTTCAGTGTATCCAATTTTCAGCACTTGGTGAAGATGAGAATTTTGCTTTTTTGCTAGAAAACCTTTGCATGTGTTTCCATGTGTGGATCTTGTTTCCATGGCATCAGCTTTTAAGCCTGAGAAGCACAGGTGGGAGCATTAGCCAGTAAATAGGCGTTAGGAGCCAGCCCTGCCTCTGTGTAAGGCTCTGCTTGTGGTGAGGGTAGTGATGTGGGATATGGCAATGATTTATGTATTTCAGTGGTCGTGACTTGGAGCTTTTCCTGTCTGAATAAAAGACTTGATGCAGTCCTGCTAGTGCTCTTGCAAAGGCACTGCTTTTTCTACGGCTTTGTCTTGATTTTTCTGAAGATGAGGCCATGCGGGAATGTGCTGTGACTTGAATCATTTGTCTTGCCCTGTTTCCCCAAATGCTATAATGTGTTGTCTAAACACCCTTATCCTAAAGTCTTTTTCTTCTTCCTTGCCATTGTTGTGTTGGGATGGTTTTGCCCAAATATTTTCATGTAGCAGGTGTGACAAGGTAGATTGTGAGCAGTAGTGATTGTGGTGTTCATTTGTAACACAGGTGCTGAAGCTACTCAGTGTGTCAGTCTTGGCTGTTTCTTCACCAGCGCAGTGAGCTGAGCACAAGGTCTGTTTTATTAACTTCTGTGGGTTTATGTTCTGCAGACATGGAGGTGATTATAGCTGTTTCTCTGGCTATAAAAGCTATAAAGTTATGCATGCACAGAACCATATAAACTTTTGATGGTATAGACTTCTATTTTTTAATATAATTCAGCATGTACTCCTGTATTAGATTTTGCCTTGCAAATAAACTTTAAGAAGAATGTGCTTATTAATTTTCTCCAGCTCAGTAGTAGGTGAAATGGGCAAGTAGTTGCAAGACAGTGAACTGGATGCAGGATTTTGAGGGGGTTGCTTTTATTTAAATTAAAAACTTGAGGACACTCAGCAGATTAACCTTGTGTGAAGTCTGTTACATCAGACAATTATGCCAGTGGTGACCTTGCAAAAAGAATTCAGTGGGAAAGACAAGCCCTTGCAGCAGGACAGGGGACTGCTCTTGGTGCCGGTGTTAGCAGCGTTGGTGGAGAACTTACAAAAACTCTGTACACTAAAGCAGCTTAAACATCAGACATGTTCACAGCAGCTGCAAAGAAGGATGAAAAATATGTTGACTATAAGTTTGCTTTGGAAAGAAATTAGTAACTGATTGCTATCATTAATGAGGTAATAGAAGAGTTGAGTCCTAGGGCAGTTTTTCTCCATTTTAGGGAAATGACCATAAGAATCACCTCGCATCAGGTTTAGCACACTGAGCCTGTCTACTTTGAGCAGTTTTACAGGAGTCAGCTGGAAAAACAGTATATATAAGAGATACGGAGATCTTCGTCGCCCTTTTGGTTCCCAGCTGTCTCTGGCTTAATGTGCATTTACTCTGTGCCTCTTGTTGGATCCAGTGGGTGTTGTCAGGGGTGTGATGTTTTTGCAGAATCATGGCCAGTCTTGCTTGAAAGGCGTGAAATGTCATTGGTGACTGCATTTTGAAAAGAAAATACTTCTTTATTAAAAAACCAAACAAACATGTAACCCTGCCACTAAGCCCCTAAGTGAGGCTACATATGAAATTCCATTTAAGAATGAGAACACTTCGACCTTGATTTTGCATCCTACAAACTGTAGTTTGTTTCAGGTTAATTTTTAATTTCCTGTCATAATTGTGGCTGTCTTCCTACTGGTAAGCCGGTTCTGATTTAGTCATTCATATTTCTTTTTCAGATCGCATGTGGCTCAGAGCATAATCTGGCAATAGTTGGTAAGTAGCTTAATTTTATAACAAATCCTCTAACCTTTTTTTCATTTTTAGTAGCACAAGATGAAAGAAAAAGGTGCACATCAAACATACTGAATGATGACAGGTATTGTGTGCAGCTGAAAGGAGGGAAGAAACATATAGATGTAGAGGAAAGAAGAAGAGAAACTGGTGACAAGAAGTGGTGGTGATGAAAATGTGTCCTTGTAGACCAGCCCCTGTAAGGAGAGGGGTTGATGGATGTAACAGGAAAATACTTTTGCAAAGTGCTACAGCCTGTTTTAGATTGGAGCCATTGCAAGAATTCAGGCTGAAGATTCAGAATAGCATCTAAGCTTGAAGCTGGTCAAAAGTATCTTTATTTAACAAGATGGAAATTATTAACATGGAAATTAATGGTGAAAAAAAGTCCTGGGTCTTTCGTTGTTCGAAGCTTGGAAAATCTTCAAAATGTCAGTCAGTGGTAGACAGGTTCTTTAGTGTGTTTTAGGATAATGCAGCTGTTGTAATAATGATGGAAGTACTAGGAAGCTAATGTCGGTGGAGAAATTGAATTTTGTGTACTAATTCCAGGAACAATCAGATTCTTGCTTTCATGTGATGAGTTGATAACTGAAGCTTGATACATGATTGCTATTATATATAATTACTTGTTTAGGAACATTTTTAACTGTAGATTTTCAAGTGCTTTGTAAAGGAGGTCAGCATAATTATCCCCATTAATGACAGGGCAAGACAGAAGAAGAAAGGAATTCTATGCTAATGAGAGCTGGAAATGAAACAGCACTCCATCCACATAGATATTTTTGATTGCCGTCACTGGTGCATTCAGATGTCAAGTAAAGAATTTCCTTAATTTTCTGAAGTGTGGTTTGACAGAGGTAGAGAAAAGCAACTCTTTGGTATCCAGCCTGTATTCCATGCTCTTAATTTTTCAGATTTTGTTAAGTGGCCACAGAGGTGGCATTTCTATAGAGGTGGCATTTTCTATATATCCATATATGCTGTGGTATATTTTCTAATTATCCTTCTCCAATTAAACCTTGTAGTGAACTTGTTAAGTTCTGTTAAATTTATGGCTGGATTTAAGGGAAGATTTTTCCCTTTGCCTTCTCCCTGCTTGTTCAGTGTCACATGCCTGTATTAATTGTCAGGCTGGTGCTTCTGAATGTCGACTGAAGAGCAATCTTGTTTCTTGCTGAATTGATGAAGTAAAAGTGTACTGCTGGCAGATTCCTCCAATGTGCATGAAAGCAAAGCATTGAGTTTGAACAACCTTCTCTCCGCTTATGTCCTTTTAAGTTTTCTGCCTTCTAGGCAGAAATGTCTGGAAAAAATGGGTAGAGGAAAGAAATTCTAGAAGAAAGTTACAATAAACGAAGAACTTTGCATATGTAAAGAACATCATGTGCCTATCTAAGCTGTATGCTACACTCATTGAATTCAATGGGAAAATTATCAGTGCTGGAAGCCAGTCAATTTTATTTTAAGGACAACAGAAATGTGATGTTGCAAATTTTTTGAACTAAAGAACTATGATACAATTTTCCCTGAACTGAATTTTTACAGATGCTTTTAAAAAGCTGACTTTTTAGAACATTCTGTGGTAGGATTTCTCTGGTCACTGGTCACTCTTGGTTCAAAGCTGTCAGCTGTTCTAGTCCTTAAAAGATATCATACAGATTTCCATTAATATGTCTATTTGATTGTACAATTTTCTAATAACTTTTCATTCACGCAGAGTTCATTTATAAGAAGTATATCAGTCATTTCTTTCTTAATTAGTAAATGCTTGAGTGATTGACTTTTAAACTGAAGTAATTCAAGTTCAGTATGACAGGTAAACTGAAAAGCCTTTAACAGTATAATATTCAAGTCACTATTTCTGGTTGTATATACAAATGTGCTTGTGCTTTTTTTGTTGCATCATCTTTTAAATAGAAGCATTTTTAGGATGGAGAGGCTGGATTTATGATTCATTCCACAAATGCTGAAGTAGTGTTCCAATCATCTTGCTGGTGATACAAGCTGTTTGATTTGTAAGGCTAGGAAGCAGTTAGGTTTTTTCATGTTACTTTATATAGTCTGCATCCAATTGTATGGTTCAGTTATTTGAGTTCTCTTTTCTTGCTTTTTTCTACTGAAGTCAGTGCAAAATTTGTCTGTTCTCTTCACTGTGATGGCACTTAATCCTTTTTTTTTTGTGGCTATATTGGTAGTATTTCAGTTCTCATTTGATCATGAGGTAAAAGTTTGATATAAAGGTGAATGAGATGTGGGTTGTCTTGAAATGAACCTGCTTTTCTAAACTTAATGAGTTAAAAGTTGCTATTAGTACATGAAAAAGTGTAAACCTCTTCACTCCTAGCCCTTGGTGAAAACATGTTTTTATCTTCATTTGTGGTTGTACTGTGATACTAATTCTAAGATTTGTAAGTGTTGTAATATTTTTTATGTTTGTATGACTTTTCACTTGGGAACAAAACTCTTTGCCTAGTAAGAAAAGACCTTGCACTTTTCACCTCAATCAGGAATTAATCATCTTAGGAGCTAGCCTATTTTTGTACTGAAAGAAATGGGTAGTTATTTAATAAATGTTGTATAACATCTCATATCTGAAAAACACCTTGCTGCACTGAAATCTGTGTGTACTTATTGAGCACCACAAAGGTGGCTTTTCTACCTGAATGGGATAGCGGCAGTGTTAGTGCTGAACTTCGTGATACTGAGACAGAGTCTTTGAATGACTGAAATACATAATGGAACTAAATCACTGTGAAAAAGCTGAACTTCTTCCAGGTTTGGGGTCTATAGTTTGGAGGTTTGATTCTTACCCTAAAAGCCTGTGTTTAAAAGCAGTATTTATGGAGAAGGCTCTTATCAGGTTCCTACCCACTCCCCAGTAAGACTTTGATCCTCCTTTTTTTGAAAAAGATAATAGTTATCTTTTTAGAGAACACGTAGCTCATGCAATGCTGCAACTTAAATAATCAAGCAACATTAACTGTGCAGAAGTAGAGATGCTATTAAATGCAGCAATGCTTTGAGTGTGCTGCAACCACAGGGCACGGGACAGAATGCCATGAAGAACCTCCAAATGCAAATGTCTTACTTTAGTAAAAATTAAACCCTGAAAATTTTTTTCAAGCCTCTGAAAAAAGACATCATTACAAGGATGACGGTTCTATAGACTGTCTCCCCAAAGCCTTAGTAATGCATAATATCCCTTTCTGGTCTTGCTTTTTGTAATTTTCTCAACCTGTATAAACTAATGAAAATCTTTTAAGCAAAAGATACTGGAGGATATGTAGGGAGAAGTGCTTGTTCTAAAAGCTAATTAATTTCCGTTGAAGTCCAACTTTGAAGCAGCCTTCAAAGGGGAATTTGTTTGTTTGGAAGAGAAAGACACGAATCTTTCAAGTTAACGTTTTCTGGTGTGGTGTTTTGAAGAGGATAAGTGTTGGGACATGTGGCTACTTCAGTGCAAAAAGCTTTTCTTGCACTTTCATAGTTAGCATAGTGAATTCTGAATTCTGCTCATTTTCTTGCATGGAGGATTTGAAACATCCTTTCGTGAGATAGTCCCCAGATCCTGACTTGGACACTGCTGTGTAGTGACCCACACCACAGAGGCACTGCTGGCGCAGGTGGTGGTGGTGCAGAGGTATTCACAAGGAGAAACTGCGCTTTGTGGTTAATGCCATTGTGCAGTTACTCATTTGATACTTGTCTCTGTCTCCTTTGGCTTTTTTCCTACCCAGGTTACTTACTCAGCCCTGCTTTCCCCCCATGAGTAATGGTAGTGGAGGGGACACCATGTAATTAATGTTAAAACAATAAAAACGAACCCCAAATGCCCAAACTGGCCACCCAACCATAGGTCTGTTTTGCACATGGAAGCACTAGTGATGTGTGAGGAGACAAGGCCCTGGCTGATCACACTGAGTTTCAGTGTGTTCAATGCAACAGCATTGTCAAGAAACATTTTTACAATCACTTCTCACCTTTCTGCTAAGTCACAGGCCCTTCCAGAAGAGGGTTAGTTTTGTCTCCCATTGCCTTTTTTTTGTGATTTAGAACAAGCTTCAGGCTTCTGTCTTTGTGGTTCATGTGCAATCACAGCTGTAAATATCACAACACGAGCATTCACATCCTTCCAAAGCTGCAGCTGGAGAGTAAACAGCAATACTAAATTTAATGGAAGAACAGTCTTTGTAGAGGAAGTTAGGATAAAGCATCCCTCCACTCAAATGGCAGCTCATGCCTCAAATGACCTGAATTAAAGTATGCAGTAGTGTTGGAGGGGCAGTAAAAGAGCTCTGTTCCATTCTCTGTTAAAATTTTCTTTCTATATTCCTATCCTGGAAGAACATAGCAATTATGAGCTGGAAAACAAATGTGATCAAAGCGATCAAAGCTTAGGGAGGTGGTGATACACATCCTAAAATGGTGGCGGTGTTAATGCATCCCAAACACTTTGGTTCCATGTTTTTTAAAAAGGAAGCTGAAGGGTTCCTATGTGGGAGCCACTGCCTCTTAATTAGCGAGGTTTTGTACTTTTAGTAAAGTTCCATGGTTCCAACTGAATTACTGTATAAAGCATCAGCTGAGGAAGGGCTGTGAGAGATTATGAAAGATGTATTTCTCTGGCAGAGTGAGCACCAATGGGGACAGGAGCGTGTGCAGGCTGATGGACGGATCCCTGCCTCACGCTGACAGCGTTATTTAGATGTTTGCAGCCGCCCTGCGAAGCAGCAGATAGAGTCGTGTCTGACATTCGGTCCCGGGGGACTCGGCAGTCTGTCATGAGGAGAAAAAATCATAAATTCTCTCTGTTGCTGTAGTATTTGGAGGAATCTTTAGCATACACAGTGGAGGGCACTGGTGTTCAGCAAGGAGCCTGAGTCTGCTAGGCTGTTGCTTTATTTATTATGCATGAAAAATCCCAGTGCAGGCAGGGACTGTATTGTGAAGGTTTCCTGGCAGACCAGCATGGAGTCATGTTGCAGCTCGCTGTCTCTTTGCATTGCAGCAGTAATCACATTCTCTGCTTATTAAAGGGCACCTGGCAGGACTTCGAGTAACCATCACTGTTGTCATTTTCATGCGGGTTATATGTCAACCTTCTAAATTTATTCCCTGGCAGAGCCATTTCGTATGTCATTTAGCTCTTAGTGTGGCTTTGACTGTTAAAATAGCTCTTCAAAATATAAGCTGCTTTGGTTACATTTGTTGGAAAAAAAGGAGCCTCATTCATATCATTACCTGAGCACCTGAGTACTTTGGACATTGCTGGATACAGATTTGACATCACAGTTTTCCTGGCATGGTTAGATTCAGTGAGCCCTAACAGTGTTGTTCAAATATCTTCTCACTTTGTGTTTCTTTTCCATGGACTGTTGGTGCTCCAGGCAAACGAATTCTTCTTCTGGTAAGATGGAAGCTGAAATTGAATTTCAAATTTCAAAAGTCTGATTTTTTTTGTTATTTTCAGCAAGTTATACTCACAGAATCTGATCCTCTGATCTCTTAGTGTTTCTTTTCCAAGGGCTAATGGAAAGCCAAGTTGCCAACTATCTCATGAATTTGGGGGTGTAAGGTGATGAGGAGAGAAATGAGGAAATGCTAATTTGAGCATTTGGAAAAGCCTTCTGATGGGGCTAAAAATAGCATTGTATCAACTGAATTGTCTGAAGTCAGTGGCTGTTTGCTATAGGAAAGGATGGATATTTTGCTGTGAAAAGCTAATTAGATTCACAAGAGAAAATGGAATTGCATTGACTCCCTAAAAAGAAACTCCAGAGTTTAGGAAAAGATCTGACTGAACTGCATCTTCTGTAACGGAAATGAAATCCAAATTTTACAGCTACCTTCTCTCACAGGCTTTGTCCCTGAATTGATACGTATTTTGGGTGACTTAACTCCCTGGAATGCTGTGTTCAGCTTCCTGTTTTCTCTGTGCAGCTTGTCAATTTAGGTTGTGAAATCTTTGGAATAAAAACCGCCTCTTTTTGTGTATTTTAGAACTGCATAGAGTAATGGGACCTGATTTTTAATTTTTTTTTAGTATTGCATTGCAACTAATAATAGTTGCAATCACTTCCTTTCCCCTCAGAGAGGCAATTTTAAAATATAATTAGTCTTGGTGTGTGTGTGTCTATCTTAATTTATATAATTTAGCATATAAACAGGTAATAATGCAGTGCTTGTCATATTGTTTAGAGTGTGGTTTCCTGCTGTTACCAGATGCAGAGCTGCTTAGGCCCCGAGGATAAAAGCTGTTATTTTTTTTTCTGTATAAAACGCTCATGGTTCTCGTAAAATTTTTCACAGAACTTTACGTATCAGTGTCGTATTGGCTCAGCGTTTGTCTAGAGTTGAGCTCCTGTGTGCTGTCAGTCTGTTTCGTGCAAGACACTGCATCACATCCACAGGGATAAATCTGCTGCGTCAAGAATCCTCCCAAAGATGGGAAAGAGGCAGGCAAGCAATATTAACCTCTGGTGACAGCTAAACCCATCCAGCTGGAACCATGAGTGGTAGCTCGACGAGATAATTGTCATGGGAAGACAGCAAACAATGAGCAAACGCTACCGGGCAAGAATTTTGCTTGAAGCAGGATGAGTAGGGAGCACTTCCTTGTAGGTATTCATGGAACGGAAAAGTGTTTCCACCTGGTTTTAAAAAATCATGGAGGAGGAGAACACTCTTAAGAGTGGGAGCTGCAGTACAGGTGTGTCCAGTCCTTTGTCAGAAGGTTCACTGGATGGATACTGAGTATTTCGAAAGCAAATCAGATTTTATCATATTTGTTTACTCGTAGGCCATAAGTGAAGCAATTACTTTAAAGCAGAATAAAAATACATCCAATATATCTAAGCCATATTTGTCTGAACTTTCAGGGAAGCAAACGGGAGTTACAGAAATAGGCACCCTTGCTCACCAAAGAGAGATTAAGCATTTGGTGGCTATAAAATGAAATAAAAGGTAGGACAAATGCCTGGCTTGAGGGAGTCATCTAGAGCATGTGGGAGAGATACTCACCCAAGTAAAAGCGCAAGGCCAGCAAAGCAGCTCAAAGCACTTGGAAGGGCAACCAATTAAGGCTTCAGTACCCTTCTCCTGAGCAGCTCTGCAGTGAGCTGTGCTGGTAATTCTGGGTTCTGTACATGCAGCAGCCTCCACACTTTACCTTCTGAGTGTATCACTGAGTAGAGATTTTGCAGCTAAGTGGCTGGCTGTCAGAAGGGCAAGCTGGTTAATATTTAGAAAGCTGGTGTTAGGAGTGCCCTGACTGTGCTGTGGGATTTGTGGCTCTCCAGGAGGGAATATCTTGCTACAGAACCTTGGGTTGACACCCCTGTGTTTGTGTGTAGTCACTGTCCAGATCCTTTATGGAGCACAAAGAAATTTTTCTGTCAGCACAGGAGTAGATATTTGTGACCAGCTTAGTTTGTTACATGCTCTAAGTGAATAATCTCTGAAGCTTTTTCCTTTTGATATTTTTTATGTGTGTGTGTGTTTTAATAGCACCATCTTAAATATTCTTGGTAGCTTTCTGCATAATAAAAAGATTGAAGTAGGGATTTTTGGGGATTGGCTTGACTGTGAGTTGGGTTTTTCCACAAATGCACATTTTAAAGTCATCTTTGCTGCCCAGTTTATGGATTTTACAGTGTGTTTTGGTCATATAGTTCTACTGCTCACTTTCAGTTATGAAGGTCAGAAAAATCTTTTAAGAACCAAAGCTGAAGGCAGGGATGCTGACAGTGACATAAGTCTGAGAGATGATGTAGTAAGGATATAATGGGAAATACTGCCAGGCTGGTGGTGAAACAGACACACTTGTGGGCCAGCACTGCTCTGTTTGGCTGTAACTGCACCGCACTAAATGCACCCATCAAAGCAGGCTTCCTGAAGCTCCTGTAAACCAAGGCAGGGTGAGGAGCTGTTTCTATACCTTTCCATAAGAACAGATCCTCTTTTCCCACTTTAAGAGTTAGGACTTGGAATTTGAAGGTAGTGGAAATGGCAATGAAGAAAATCTTGAGGTATTAGCTGGCAGGCAAGATTATTTGCCTACTAATAACAAAGAAGAAGCTGTTCAAGCTTGCAAGCCTACAGCAAGCTTTCAGGGTAAAAATAAAGAATTTTACTAAAAATCATTGGCTTTAGAGAGATAAGTATTTAAGAAAAATATTAGTGGGAAAAAAGTCAAATGGAAAGAGATTAAAAGAGATTAAAAATTGGCATATTTATAAAAATTGCCCTTTATTTGTCCTTGCTTTTTGAAACTGTTTCACTTAAATGCTTCTTTATAGAAGGGAGGTAACAAAGTAATTAAAATTAAAAATGCTTTTGAGACTCATTTCACTATTGTGCTTTTTCCTGTGCTTTTTTTTGGTGTCTCTGAGGAGCAACCAAGCTAAACGGGGACTTTCATTATTTCTGAGAAATGTCTTCACATAATTTTATTTTTAGAATGTTAGGCTTATTTGAACTGTGAGAAAGTGTGAAGGACTGAAAGCTGTATGAACAGGATTTTAAGAGATATTTAGCATAGAACATTTAACATTTCTCATGGAGCAGTGAGAAGGGTTAATATATTCCTGGTAATGAAGTAAATCACACAGGACTCATGTCAAGCATGTTATACTTGTTTATGGCAAGGCTTCAAACGGAGCTGTGGTTAGCAGGAGGCTGAATGAAGTGAGAGACTACTGCCACATACACAGGTATTGGTGCCCATCAGTCTTCAAGGAGCAAAGTGCCTCTCTTACCTGAGTATTTGAGAGCTCTGAACTTGTTAAAGTGTTCACAAAACCAAAGAAACCCAACCACTACCAGCAGCAACAACACACAAACACACAAACTGTATTGATTTTAAAAACCAGTATGCTGAGTCCTTCCTGGTAGATTTTTCGGATTAGATAGTGCCATTTTCCCTAGCATAGTTCTGGCCTATATCCTCCTCCCCTTTATAAATCGAATGGAATAATTACTTTGAGGAGGTAATATATGATGTATTGATCCTGGTATAAACTTTGTTTGTATTTATTCTAGCACTGATTTTCTAAATTAAATGTTGTCTAGGAGGACCTTCACATGATGCCAGGAATTCATGTTACAGGCTCTATCTTTATTCAGATTTAGCATCTTACTATATCCCTGCTCTGTAGCCTTGTATTGGAACAAATTTCTAGATTACTATGAAGTGATTATTGTGGGGAGCACTTGCCCAAGGCAGCAGGTGGAAGAGGTGAAACTTTCAAAGCAGCCAGTAACTAAGATGAAATCCAGTTTTAACTCTGCTCTTATTCATGGGTCATATTCACTTGTTATTTGCTTTTTATGTGAGTTGTTCAGTGAGGGTGAGGTTACACCCAGGGAGCCTGGCAACCATATTTGCTCTTTTGTACACTTTTTTTTGAAATATCTTCAGGCAGCTCAGGGGATGCTGTACCACAATGACATTTCCAGTGCTTATCCCAGCAGTGTGAGGATGACCTCCAGTGTTCTTTATGGCCCACCTTTGGCCTTTCCAAACCCCTGTTCCTCTAGGGGATTTTGCAGAGATGTAGCATGTTCTCAGTTTTGATGTTATGTGACCTGCAGTGCTGGTGACTCAAAACCCTGTAAGCTGTTCACAGATGTCCAGTTATTCACCTTGTGAAAGAGAATCAGGCTGTTCAGAATCCCCGAGTGCCACTGCCCATGACACGTTCTGTAATGCCAGACGCAGTCCTTTTCTGATGAGTGAAGGATGTACATGGCTAGAAGATTTCAGTTTCCATCTTTCTCAGTAGGAATGAATTTCTGTCAGTTAAGAATTTTGAATAGGAAGGATTCTGAACTTGATGAGTTTTCTTTTTTTCCCCTTGTGGATGATGCTGAGAACAATAATTCAGTCAAACATGGGAAAATTATTTTATTGGGATACGTCATTAATCATCTTCCTTTCCCCTCCTTTAGGCATTTTAATATTAATTTTTTAAATTAATTATTCTTCCATGACCTTGGTGACAAATCTGAGTTGCCAAGAGATTGAACAAGTAAGCAGCTGCTTTGCTGTGAATGTCTGAGATATTAAACTGGAGGCTGGCTTCCCTATGCCTTTGGTTTTCAGTGACACCAGCTGCTATCTTGCTGAGTTGAGACATCTCAGAAAATGGGCAGGATGATAAGCAACACAAATCATATAATTCTGAGTAGGAAGCTCACTTGCCTTGAAAGATAGTTTGCTTTGGCTTTCAAACTTCCTATTTTGTCCCCCTGAGCTGTTTCCTCCCATGTGCTATTTCTTGTACTTTTTTTTTTGAGTTATGAACATTTCAAGGTCTTTTAAAATTGAATGAGATGAAAGGTGTATCTCTTAAAGCCCTGCAACATGTTGTACTTCTAAATGAGCACATGGGACATTACTGTGTGATGTGGTAGTGGTGAAAGATGTATGTATGCTCAAGGGGTAAGAACTTTTTTCCAGTGTAGCCTGCTAAATTTTGTTCTATTAACAGAATCTTCGTAGCTGTTACATTTCTCAAGATTTTTTTTTTTGTGATATTGATTTAATAAATGCTTGCTTGCAACTCCTGTAAAATAAATGGTTCCCTAGTTTTGACAGGAATAATGCATAATTTGTTACTGTTCCCTGCTGACAGTAGATCAAATCTGTGACCTTTACTTCAAGGGAAGCTCTATTACTGAGGCCTCCAAAAGGGATTATTTCAGAAATACCAGTTGCATATGAGTTCATTGTGTTAATGTGTGCTTCACATTGAGCATGCAGGATAGTGTGTGATATATGACAAATTTTTAGCGTTCATTGGTTCTCTATGATGCACGCACAGTGCTTGGATGATTCTGGCCCTTTCTGAGAAGCAGATGTTTGCTTAGGCAAGAAGAGTAATTACTTTATTTTGTGTTATTTCTGTACAGAGGAGGGGAAAATTCTCACCAGTGTCTGTGCTCTACGGTGAGTTGTTGGACTCACCATCTGATTTGTGGTCACTGAACATGGCTTTAGTCTCCTTAATTATGGGACTTCTTGGTGAATATTTAAAGGTTTCATGCTGGAGGCAGCTTTCAGATATGTTTATTTCACCAGGAGTCTTCCATTAGTTGCAGTAGTTCAGTTCTGTTCCTCTCCCATGGAGAAATGCCAGGCAGGAAGCAGCCAGCTGTGAGTGTCCCGGTGCCAGACTGGAGACAGGATCAGGTTAGTCTATGCTGCTTTTTTTGGTGCATCTGGCCAGCCATAACCTTAAAGCTCACGTAAGTTTTTTTCTGTAAGCCCAAAAGAGAAAAAATGTTAAAAGTATAAGGGTTTGATATCCTTGCTGTTCTGAGACCACGCACCCTATTTTTAATATTTTTTCCTGGCCCTGAGACTCGTCTTGCCACCTACCGATGAAAGGAGGCAGGAATCCAAATGTATTCTGCTTACATCCAAACCTTGTGTTGCCTGCCATTTACAGCAGCAGTAGTATGATGGTTTGCTGTCACTCAGATGTCACTCAGATTCCTTCAGTCTCGCTACTATACTGTTGCTCAAGTAAACTGCAAGGCAAGATTCATCCTAGGTAAATTCTGGATACCCTAAAATAAAAAAGCCTGAATACTATTGTATAGCTCTGTAGATTTGTTGAGTAAAGAAGCAGCCACTTTCATTTTTTTAAGCACTGTAGTAAAGAAATCTTGTTCTGTTGACAAGTTCAGCATGTGTCTTGTGCAATACTTCTCTGTCTGCTTGGATCCTCCTCCTTCTCCCATCTGCCACCTTCTCACTCCGAGGAAAGGAAACTCCATTCTGTCAAAGCAAAGTGCCAGTGAAAAATGGGGAAGACTTTTTAAGAGTAGCTTTTGGATGAGACCATTCACTAAAATCAAAACAAATAGAATCACAGCTCACTCTGGTTTTGCCCTGTGTACTTAGCAAAAGGTTAAGGCTGACAGGTAGTAAGAGTCCCTCTAGTGAAGGCTGTGCAGTTCAAAAAGGCAGAATCACTTACTTCTGCCTGTGATCAGTGCTCCATGGCAACATGTGCTTTGCAAGGAAAATAACATAAATACCTATTAAGCAAGGAGTTTTCCCAGCAAGTGAATTAAATGCCAGAAATGGAACGAGAGTGGGGTTGGTGTTTTTTTTTCTCTCGAGGTAATTAGGGTAGCTACCAGTGAAATATCATAATTGCAATGGATGTTCTCTGAGTCTTCTGAAGTACAAAATGTAGCTCATTTTTAAATATCCTGCTTCAGAGACTGTGCATTTTTGTATTTCCCATTTATTAGTTTTCTTGTGCTTTGTGGAGCTATTGCTTACTAACTTTGAGGATTGTTTTCCCTCTGCAAAGGTCTTGAGGTTGCTTCTGCCTGATGCTGACTTGCAAATTCAGTGTGAGCAGTTAAAGCCTTAAGAACGATAAACTTGTATTATTACAGGGACTTTGTGTATTCATTTAAGTCCCCAGGGCTGGAGCTCAAACTTGGTAATTGTCTTGGCTGTGTGTGCCAAGTTTCACCCTTATGTCTGCAGCTGGTGATCTCTGCCTGGGAGAGCTAAGGATTAGAGAACTCCAGGACTGTTTTTGATAGTTTGGCTTGATGTGCAGTCACCTACAAAATAATGGTAGTAAATGTGCTTATGCTTGCTTTATAGTTGGAATTTGGTCGGCTATTTAGGGCAGGGGCAGCAGAAATCAACAGGACTTTGTCTGCTGGAGGTGCTGAGCCTTCAGGCTCCACAGCTCAGAGTGCTGAATATCCAGGGGAACTAAAACCATGGTCCTGCTTGAGGCACTGTGCCTCACTCTGCTGCTTTGGGCACTCCAGATTACTCTCATCACACATCTGTTGGGGTCCATGTGGCCATGAATTATATAGTTTTCATTTCCTCTGTTAACAGGGTTTTCTAAATCCTTGTTCCTTGGCTGTCTGCAAGCATGCTTTACTGTTCAGTGTAAAGTCTTAGGATATGTGCTTCTCTCCTCAACCCTAAAACCTAAGCAAAAATTCTAAGTCAGAATTTTGTGATCTTGTTGCAAAAGTGTAGGGCAGGTAAGGAAGAGATTATATAGGTCAGAACTGTGTAGATACAACTTGTATGAAGTCCAGTTTCTCTGCTTTATCCAGTGGAATAGCTGTACTGGCTACTCAAAGAACTGCAAGGCACAAAGCAAGTATTTTATTCTATGAAGAGCTGACTTCCAGTCTGTTATACAGCACTGTAAAATAGTCTACTAAGCTGCATTAGCGTTGGCTGGAAGAATTAAACTTGAAGTTAGGTTTGAATCATCTTTTAAGTTGTTAAACATCTGACCAAGACAGTAAAATGTTGATGATGCTGCAGTACTGCAAAGCTATAACTTGGTGAATAAATGCCTTCTATAGTATAACACACCTCTGTTTGGTATTCTGTACATGATGTGCAAAAATGGAAGGCATTTTGAGACACAGAAGTTAAAAGAAATAGTTTTGTTCCCTTAATTTAAGCAAACAAATGTTAAACAGAAGTTGCTTCATCTAATTACATTTTTCCTGCTCAGCTTGAGGCCAATCTAATAGGTACATTCTCTATCCCTAAGTGTAGAGAAATTATGCTGAAGGAAATAGAAAACCATGTGATACATTAGTATACAGTGGGAAAGTTAAGTTTGTGTTGCATGGTGCAATGATCCATCTGTCTTGGCATTTTAAAAAATTATTTAGCTTTTTTAAAGCTGTTCCATGGCTCAGGAGAGCTGGAGTTCAGCTGTTAGGCTGTCCTTAGCAAGTGCAATTTCCAAAAAGGCCCCGTGGAACTGTGAGGAGTAAGTTTCCCTGGAAATGATCTTCACTCACTTCTAGTCTAGTTAGCTGCCATCAATTTATAAATGTATATATTAGTTTAGTACTGAACTCTTTCAGAGCTAGTGAATTTGTGTCATCTTACTGCTCTGGAATGTTTCTGGTGTTCACCTTCCTTGTAAATGAGATACGTGACACTTGTGTGGAATTTGAATGATTTCAGCCAAGATTTTTAGCATTATTTTAAGATTAGTTATTTTTTGTACATACATGTCTTTGGGCACCCAACTTCTTAAGGCAGGCTGATTTTCATCGCAGTGGATGATAATTAGGCTCACTATGGTGTATAAGAACAATCACTGTCTTTGAGTATTCCTTTGCAAATTTTTACTGTTTTCATATTCTGGTGGTGCAGGATGATTATAGGGTAGTACTCTTCAATTGCTTCCTACTTTCCATCCAGATTGCAGCCCCTTCATTTCCAGAGTTGTAAATTCTCATGTCAGAACCAGACAGACACAGACATTCAACACTGTAACCCTTAGAGGAAGCAACTGGATGAGTTTGTACATACATATGATGCATTGGCCCAGGTTTGTGGACTATTTACATGCACATTGATATGTCTCAAAGATGTAAAAACAGATGTACAGGAATGACATCTAAAAGTTATTAGTCTCTTTTTAATTCATGTTCCAGGACTACAGTGCAATAACTTAGTTTTTTTTCTCTCCATATTACAATAATTTTAAATATTAATTGTTAAGTTAATGTTAAATCCCCTTTTACTAGAAGGCTAGGCTGCTAATCTAGAATATAATAGAAAGTATTTTTAAATATTTCTGGGCCTGGTTCTGAGATTCCCCAATTTGTAGCCTTTTTAAGGAGGGGGTAAAATAGTTTTTAGTTGTCTCACTCCCTTTTGCTTTTTTCTGAAGAATCTGAGAGATGCTCAAAGTAAGAGAGATTCTCAAGGCCATTTTTAATGTGGGGTTCCAAGGGAACTGCTAAATAACTTCAGCCTTCCTGTGCTCTGTAATATCCTCACTGCTTATCCATCCTGCTCACTGAAAAGTCTTGAGTGTAGCTGAATTTGATGATCTTCCAAGTTTTGTCAGTGTGATTCACTGTTAAAAAGTTCAGGTGCATTATTCTGTGTATTTTGGACAGGCAGAGTGGCAGAAGTGACAGGGAAGTTGATACAGCTGTTTGCATGAAGCCATTCGGTGACAGATGAGTTGCAGTAAGATGGATTGCTCCTGAGTAGAGGGGGAACAGGTTTCTCTGCAGGGCACAAGGAACAATCTGAAATTCTGATAAATGCCTTTTCAGAGGGTATAAGAAGGCCCAATTAATAATTTCAGGAAACGTACAGCTGAGCCTTTGATCTGAATGTTAAGCAGTTAGAATCTCTCATATTTTTGTGAGGGTAGTAGTAATCAGACATTCCTTTCCAACTTGTCTAGTCTGACCCTTGTGAATTTGGTGTCTTCTTCTCAGTCTCCTTATTTGTGCTCTCCCAAAACTGCTTTAGTTTTATATTAATATTGACTGGATGCCTTTTTAAAGCTCATGCTCTTCCGGGTTTGTGCTTTCTCTTCCATCTTAGACTGGCACTTGGCCGTGTTGTTGTTTTGGTAAAACAAAGTCATCTTAAGGGTACTCTCAGCTTTCCTGTCATGCATTGGAGCTTCTGTTCTTCATGGTAATCAAACTGGAAGAACTCTGCCTCATGCAAGTCGGTGCTCAACAGAAGGGGGATGGAGTCTGTAATAATTCAGAGCAGTGAATGTTCTCTCAGAGCACCGCAGGCTGCATTGCACAAAGGGAGCAGTGGTCTGTAAATAAGTAAAAGGCTCCAGCATTTTCAGAGCCTCTGTCTTCCTCAGTGGACTGGTTCACAACAGCAACAAAGGAGAAGGGGAAAACAGGTTTGTAAAAAGCACAGGAAGTGCTTCACTGTCCTCGTAAACAAGCAGGACATTTCTCCTTTAAGAATACTCCTGCCAAATTTGCTCTGCCTTGTATCTTCATCACAGGAGGTTGAAACAGGCATCATAAAGAATGACCAAGAAGAGGGAAATGTACTGGCTTTGTGTCTAAACACGTAAAAACTTTGTGTAAATGTGATAGTTGAAAACACTTTATTGTGGGTAGAGAAGTGGCGTATGTAATTTCTAGAGTCAGATGCCTTGTGTACAAATAGCCAGGTTGCCAGTGTGCATTTTGTACTCCTGAGAATGAGCAACATTCACGTGAGGACTTAGGTAGGCACTGTATGCAAATTTTGGTTATTCTCCATAAAGCTCTTAGAGTTCATTCTTACGTAGCTTCTTGCTTCTGGGGCAGTTGTACCCAAATGTAATTAATAAAGAAGTGACAGAGACTAGACCAAAAATCTAGTATCTTAAAGGACTTCTCATTTTAAACCTAGGCTCTCTTTAAACTCTGAATGCAGAGTAACTGTGTCTCCATGATGATCTCACTCATTTCTGGCCTGTTTTAGAAATATGTCTACTCTTAAAATGCAATTTAAGTGTACAACGATGAAACTAAAAAGAACATTTTCTCAGAAGTGACTGAAAAAAGGATTCAGTGGCAAGTTTATATTTAATCATCTATGTTATGCTGTAATCCAAGTGCCAGTTCTGGGGTTATCCTGGGATGTAAAAAAGAAGGTAGTTTCATATTTAGGGTTTTTATTTGTGGTTTCAGTTTGAGTTTGAGCCTGAGCGCAGATCTGGTGCTGGGTTTGCTCCGTGCACAAAGGGCACAGCCCTGAGGGCTGCCATCGCTGGCTGGTGGGAGAATTTCCCCTCCATGATCCACAGCTGAATCTGTTTGGGCTCTTCGCACAGCAGACAGGGATCCCATTTGAAGGGGCACATTGTCAATGGTCTCTGCCATGGTGCAGTGCCTCATTACATCATTAATGTATCTGTGAGTGTGTAGATCAACTTAGACTGTGCCTGATGCTCTTCTGTTTAGCAGCATCTAATTCTGTGTATTTTAGAAGCATGTTTATCCAAAGGTCTCCAGAGATGCCTTTCATGGTTGGATGCAGATAATTGAAAGCTGGCAGTTTTCCTGCTCCTGGATGTCAGGCAGCCCTTCAGTGAACCTAGCCCTTTCAGAGGTAGCTGTTCCCTGTGGCACAGCGGTGGAAGCTGTAGCTCAGGAATGATTTGGAGATTTCAGTGGTGCTGATGGCTCTTTACCATGCTGAGAAACCTGGCTTGCAGCCCCAAGAGGCAGGACTGACCTTGGGTTGCCCAAGGTTTGACTACATGGCTAATTAGTGATAGAGGAAATCTGACAAATATGTGACTAATGCACAGGGATTCACCTAATGAAAATAACACCTTCTGCTTCCCAAATAGCTCCCTTGCAACATTTAGTTATGTAGCAACTACTGCTGTTTTGTGAATGAAGAAAATGGATTCCACAGCAGTCTTTTGTTCACACTCCCCACCCCTCATTTGGCTCACAAAATTAGAAGTACATTTTAGTGGTTTTGTAGACAAAATAAGCACAAATAACACACGGTATAGGTAATATACACACACAGGTGATACTGCTGCTACACTAGATTAAACGTAATTTTTCTGTTTTGCAGAAGGCACCTTTTCTGTGAACCTAAAGTATCCTATTGGGGTTTGCCAGGAAGTGCCCAAAAGCTGGAGAGTAAATTCTACAGTAATAAGGTTCCATTCCTTATTGACCATGTCTTTCTCAAGACATGAGGAGGCAATGATGGCACATGTAATTTTGATACCTGATAGAATTGTGTCATTTGGTCAGGGTGAGAATAAATTTTAAGAGCTGAGAATGCTGCTTTAAATGATTGCTCTGCTTGTAGTTAGCAAGAAATTCATCCTGAAGAGCCAAATAAGCATATAATTTTGTCGTGGCTAGTCAAATTTTCCATGTAAATTTAAAAGGAGGATAATTTTCCCATTTCTATTTTAGAATGTTCCTTATTCTGCCTTTATAATTTTGTCCATTTCCTCATTAGTGCTCCTTTCAGAGCCCAAACATGTCAACAGTGACACCATTATCAGCCCGAAATAAAGGAACAAACGTTCTCATCTTCAGTCGTGGTTTGCCTATGGCAGCTATTTTTAATTTTGCAGCTGCTGGAGACTGAGGCAGATGAGGCAGATTTGCAGCTGAAGGCTTGGCCCCTGTATCACACGGCCACTTCACAAATGCTCTCAGAGGTGTCAGGAAACGTGGGGGTTTCCAAGGGGTCTCTTCACTGAAGTAGCACTTTGGAAAAAGAGACAGAGAGAGCATGAGGCAAAACAGTGGCAGTAGAAGGGAGGTATCCTGCTGATTTAGCATTTGTTTGCAGATGTTCAAAGTGAAGTGTGAGGTGGCAGCTGATTATTTGTTTCACCGAGTGTGAATAGGAGCTGACAGCCTCGCGCACTCTCCCGTGTATTTCTGAGCAGTGGGAGTTCCAGCGGGTCCTCAGCCTCAAGGATTTTTCATTCCTGTAAGAGAAGGTAGTGTGACTTCTTGGCCGTGGGGAGCAACTCGTGTCCTTCCCAGCCTTGTCCCCTGTTTCAAAACTGGCGTCACAACTCCGAGCTGAAGATCAAACTGCAGAATTCCCAAGTGCTGCAGTGACCTGTACCTGGCTTGGTGTGGGCATTCAGGAAGGTGAACTCTGGTGCCCACCACTTGCAAAAGTGACCAGGCATGGGAAGGACAGTGGGGTGTGATTGTAAACATTATTTGTTGACATGTCATCACCTAACCTTGTCCAGGCCTCACAGTGCCTCCTTTGTCTTTGTGGCAATATTTCTGTAATTTATTATTTACTGTGATAGAAGTCAAGATATGGCAGTGCATTTAGTTAGTACCTCTGAGTGCTGTGGGCTTAATAGATGGTTGGTAACAGTCCTAAATTTTCTTAGATGCTGAAACAAAAAAGACTTTATTTTACAGCTCCCCACAGTCTAGTGATGTCACAGATACTGATGTGAAGAACCGAGCCTAAATGATGAACTGGTTGAAGTTTTAAACAGTAAATTCTATGTTTTGGGACTGAAATGTATTTTGAAATAGTTTGTTCAGTTTCATTTTGCCTTTGACATTTGGCCCACAATGCGTTACATGATACGTGCTCTTGCCAAAAATTCAGTAGCAGTGGTGCATGTGTGTTTTCAGTGAACTTTTAAATCCATATTAGTGGATCCAGGCACTGTGAAATCTGCATAGATTTTCTTAGTGATCCATAAAGAACAGTTTATTTAGGTATTGGACAGCTTTAGAGCTTCATGAATATAATTCTGTTCTTTATTTTTCACTTGGGTTGAGCTTCATTTCTTGAGTACTGTTGCTAATTATCCTGCTGATACTGACTTAGCTGACATTCCTGTTAGTTACCTGACCTATTGAATAGTCTGTTGTATGACCTCGGAGTATTTTGGTCATATCTCTGAGAATAGATAGAGACATGCACATATAAATAGGGTTTCTAATAGAGGGAGGTTTTATTAAGCAGAAGCATTGCTGGGAGAGTTCAAAAAGAGACTGAGGTAATGTGTCTTTGAAGTGCGGTCGCTGCACTAAAGAGTTCCAACATAACACTTTTTTGATCTCCTAAGAAATAAAAAGGCAGTTAATGCTATAACATCTTGGAGAAGACTAAGGTCTAAAAGGACATCCTGTTGAGAGGACTCACTAGTTATGCAGTCTAAAACTGGGGAACATGCTTAATCTTGTAAAAAGTAATGAGGACTCCATGTCTTCATTCTGTAAGGAACTTCAATACCTATCTCTCTTGCATTCAGGTGACTAACAGGCCTTTCAAAAAATAACATATTCATTTAGGAACAACTGTCCACATATGCCAGGCATCTCCAGTGTGTCAGCTGTGCCCTGAAGTGGGTAATATACCTTTGAAATATATAGTTGATAAACCTTTCAAATATATATGTGAAACGTATGTCTCAACAGACCAACTTTACCTTGACCTACTGGCTAGAAATAAGAAAATGGAATCTGCTTGTCTACTTGGTTTTTTCTTTCTTTTGTTATTTTTTTTTTTTTTCTTTTTTAAATCCATAGTCAATCCCTAGCAAGATGTGGCAAATATGGAGCTCAGGATGGTCAGAAATGCAGACCCAGGCTGCTTTGCAGTGTATATTTCATGCCTTTTCAATGAACGGGAAAATGCACCTTGGCTGGCAAGGCCAGTTCCCTCTTCCTTCTGTGAGCATATTTTGTATATCCTTGATAAGAGACTGTGTGGTTCCCCTTGTGGTGATGGATTTGAGCTCATCTTTCTCAGCTGGGAAGGCCATGGGTTTCTCACACAACTTGTGACCTACGGTGCCTCCAGCATCTCAGTAAATGACACCAGCTGAAACTCAAGCAGAGCTGAGACAGTTTTGTCCCCTGAAGACGTTGGATTTTCCCTCTGTCAAGAAAGCCCAGATTTGGCAGATGTTATTCTTAGAATAGCAGGAAGTGAGAAACTTGGTTTCATAACTAAATAACAATAAAGTTAGGTTAATGAGCCCATGAATCATTTAAATGGTTCAGCTCTGTGTGCATCTGCTGCATACTAAGAATTCCCAACAGAGTTTGCAGTGATTTAAGCAGAAAGCTGACATGAAGTCAGTTGTCTTTGATCTTTGTTTGGTTTTGGGGTCTGTTTGTTTAAGATGGGGAAGCTATTGAAGTAATGCAATGAAGATGCAGTAATAGCCCAGGGAAATATGCTAGTCTTATTCTGTCTAGCTCAAATAAAACAGCAAGGACATAGCATATTCTTTATGTTCGTTCACTGTCAAGCATGAAGTGGTCAGTAATACCTATTTCAGTCTCCTGCTTAGGATCCTCTAGCGAGTTCTTGCTCTGTAAAGTTCATGCCTTCCTCTTCCTCTCCCTTTTAAGTAGTCTGTGTCTGTTAGGTCTAAATTTGCCAGCTCTCTTCATGGTATGATAATCATGAGATGCTTTGGATTGGGAATCACAAATACAGGATCTTTTGAAAGAAGGTGTTGTCTTCTTAACTTGGGACATTTTGACCGATTCCCTCTTGTCTCCTGCTTTCCCAGGCTTATCCTAGTAAGGGGGCTAAACAACAAAGGCTTGGCTGTTTTGTCCGTAGAGGTTGTTAGGGCTGCTGTTGTATCACTTGTAACATTAAATCCTTTGGAAACATATCTTGCAAGAATAATATTGAAAAATATATTGTAAGTGCAGGCAAATGGGAAGCCAGGCATTTATATTCATGATATAATATAAATAACTGGGTTTGGACTTCTAACTGCAATGCAAGAAACATTTCGCTCATTTTAGGCAAAATTGTGTGTCTTTTTATCCATATAAGAAGACTGGCTGCATCCCTGGCAGTGAATAAGTTAACCTACTTAGTGTTTTGTGTGTAGGCAGCATGCAGTTCTGTGAGATTGCAGTGGGCAATGAAGCAGCAGAATTCAATTTGCAGCAGTGACCTAAGAGAGACTATTTTTAGTAATAAAATAGGTCAGGGGATGTGGTAGTGCAGACTGATAAATGAGCAGTCTTCCCTTCCACTTGTGGGGCATGTTTTTGTTCTCCAGTGTCGGAGCTCTGTGATGGGGAAATGAGAGTCTGTGTCACGTGATTAGTGTTAGAGGGTTTTTTTAATTGTGAAGCAATCGTAGGAAAGTGCTAAGTTTTACTTTAGTGAAGAAAGAATATAAGTAACCACTTTGCTTAGGGATCCATGGAAGGCATAGCCAACTAGGGAGCAGGGTGTTTTGAAGCCATTGCTCAAAGCCGGTCTTAGCACTGCTGGAGATCTTATTTTGCGGTGTTGTCCATGTGACAAGTTGTTCTTGCTGTCTTTTTCCTTTCCACTCTACTGGCTGTTCTTATGTGCTTTTTTAGCATGCTTCTGTTTCCAGTTTGCTTTCTCAGTGATTTATGCAGATGAGTGTTAGCTTCTTCCTCTCAGGATGGCAAAGATGAAATACAGCTTTATCCTGTTCCTTTGAGTCTCTGGGCTCTTGCAGGAAGCTTGCAAAGGATCTGTTCAGCCAGTTCTTATGACACAGAGCAGTCCAAGTCTCTTTTTAGTATTTTGCTACTTGACTTTTGCATTTCCGCACTTCAGTCTCCTTGAAATTCTATTTCAGAGCAAACATGGAAAATGCCTCTTGCCACTTTGTGCCTTTATAATCCTGCTGTTAATTACCAGTGTGGCAAAGTCCCCATAAGCTCTAGTAATGGAACAGTGTGTCTTCATGCCATATAAACAGCAGAAAAACAGCAACTTTGGCCCTAAAGAAGCTTTTTTTTTTTTTTTCCCCCCAACCCTGTAAAAAGAATGCTTAGCGGGAAGCAGGTGATCTCCACTGGTGGCTGTAACTGCATCGGTATCAGCATGTCACACTGTGTGAGAAGTACAGTTGCAGGATGCTCAGGCTATTGCTGGAGCTATCTCCAGGAGTTAATGAGCCCTAATAAGCCCTGGTGAGATGCACTGGGATGCCCAGTTCTCCTGCTTTGGAACTAAGCTGATCTGTTCCTCTGGGGCTGCTTAATGTTATGTGAATTACATGCCTGTGCTGGTGCTCATTTGCCCATTCCTGCCCTACGGTGCTCTGTGAAGCACAGATGTGGGTGTATGGCATGGGGGAGAGATGCCCTTAAACTTTCCCTTTTTTTTATCCCCTGTAGCAAAATGTGCTTAATTTTCATGGTCTAGTTAGGACCATGATGAAATGTCATCTAGCAGAGTTTTTAAAGTGCTTAGAAGTCCTGGGATAATATCATTTTGATATACTTACAAGGAAAGTAAGCTAAACATTGATCACTGGCATAAAAATTGTAAACTCAGACTGTTCTTGGCCCTTTTTTTATTTTTTTAAGATTGCAAGTTAGTTGTGAATCATCCTCTAATATTAAAAAAGTTCATAAACTGGTAAGTAATTTGAATTTCTACACAGAAGGTCTGTTTCTGTATTGCAAGTAAGCACTGCATACCTCAGATAACCAATACAGAGCCATGGGGAAAATACAAAAAGACTTCCAGTGGGATCAATACAGTGGAGTTATCTTCAGCAACACTCTAAGAAACTTGAGGGGGATTTTGCTCATGTTCCATGATCAGCACAGTTTAATGTGCTTCTAAGGGACATCTTTTAGTATGAATACACTGCCCTGCACTTTCCTTTCTAAAACATAGGCCAGTGTTTTTGTGGTGGTGTTTTTTTTTTGTTGGTTTTTTTTTTTACTTGTAACCTGCTTTTGCAAAAGAAAGCTTGACAATATCATCGAATATAAGCTTAAATTGTTTGGTGTTTGTGTCCACCCTGCTCATCATGGGAGCTGGAATTTCATGACAGTTCACAGCCTGTTCACTGCACAGGTTGTGGGTCAGCTCAGGCGAGCAGAGCACACCGAGCCAGGAGCTCATTTATTAGGTATGCAACGGGCAAAATCCACAAATCCTCAGTTTTTCTTCTTAGGAGTTTGGAACACTGCAGCCCACCCTCCACATCTTCACCCACCCTGTAGATTCCCTGTCTGTCCAATATCTGGTGTGCTATGCTCTGTTCCTTAAATACCATAAAGTGGAAAACCTGCACTGAAAACTGGGACCATCCTTTTGTTACTAGCATTTCATGATAGTTTCATATTTAGAGGGGGACTTTTTCTCTCCATTAGGAGCTAATTGATTTTCATTGGTTTTTGAAGTCTTGCTTTTCTCCATTTCCTTGTGTTTTCTCAGCATGACTGAATGAAAAACCACTTTGTGCCAAAACACTGAGCCGGGAAGATGGCTCTCTTTCTCTCTTGTGAAATTATGTTTGGTGTAGGTATCACAGGTTTGTGTGCAGTGTTTTACAGTGCTTTGTTCCAGCATTTATTTTGTGCTTGTGGGGGCATGAGCCTGGCAGGGAGACCTAAGCTGCAATATCTGACAGTATGACAGTGAAAGGTCTGGTGGGAAAGTCACCAGTGATTTTGTGACAATGCTGTGTGCCTTTTCAGATTATCCAATCAACGCTTGAATAACCAGTGTTATCCAACAGTGTTAACCAGGCTCAGAGATGGGAGAAGTAGGTCCT